>BOSO01014587.1:0-39757 GCA_018403395.1 Gorsachius goisagi | reverse complement strand
CAAGGCCAGGTTGGACGGGGCTCTGAGCAACCTGATCTAGTTAACGGTGTCCCTGCTCACTGCAGGTGGGTTGGACTAGATGACCTCTAGGGGTCCCTTCCAACCCGAAACCTTCTATGATTCTATGATTCTATAAAGAAACCAAACACCAATAATCCAAAGCAAAGCAGAGGTCACTTGCTGTAAGATGGTAAGATGGCAAAACTGACTTTCTATCTTCATTGCCATTTTTCTGGCCAGTCTCTGAAGCAGAAGTGAAGACTTAATTTCTCTGTCGGCACACTAAAGTAACCGTAACACTATCCTACCTCATAGGTAGCATTACATTGGTTCAGAGCCAAAATCACCCATGTGGGTAGTGCTTAAACTGTACTGGTGAAATCACCATCAGTATAGGAAGAGAATCCTGCTCTAGTTCACCCCTTCTTTACATAAAAGGTGAGCTAACAGTCATTTACATTGCCAAACACAGCTATGAACTTCAAGGATAATTACGCTACTAATTTTCCTAGATAGTTTTGAGATTTCAATACTTCATCACACTTGCATTATGATTTAAATTCTCAGAAAAATCATAAAATTACCCAGGGAAAAAAGCTTTGAAAAGTTCCCAGTTACCACTGAGATTTCATAATCTGCACATCATGTCTCTCATATTTGAGTCTCCCATATTTACCAGGCCTAAGCCGCAATGTGTACATACACATTCACACATTCTAAAAGCACAAGTGAATTCAGATACAAAGTACAGATCAGGACATCTCCACTTTTACTTAGACGTACAGTGCCAGATTTATCAATCAAAAGGTATATATGTATACAATGTACCTGCAAGTCTTTTTGGTCTTTTTTGTTTTCTAGAGTAGGTGTCCTAGTCACAAAGTCATTCAGAGCACTGTGGGAAAATCAATTCATGCCGAGTTAGTAATTGGACAGGTCTACTCAATGCATCTATAAACCTTCTTCTCTCTTATGCAGTACCTGAGAAGAAGAAAGTGTCCAGGAGGAGCCAAGTTCAACTGCACAGACTCTTTGAGAAGTCCTAGTAAGGACTGGAAGTTCTCCTGCAAGGCTGAGGCAGGCAGTCTGCCAAAAAAACCAACACCAAAACACACACAAGTCTGAAGTTAGAGTTAAGGAAAAAACCAAAAAACACCACACATGAGTAACTTGCTAGCCTAAAAGCTTCCATCAAGATCATCCTTTATATCCTGCCCCTTCCTAACTGATCCAACAACATGGTATAAATATCCAGCAGCAGAGGCAATACGTATATAGCAGAAAATGCTAGCAGCATATGCAGTATGCCAGCTAGCACTGTAAGTGGGCTGGGTCTTCAGGGGAAAGAAAAGGAATAAAGTTTAGCTAACCACTCCACTGCATGCCAGCTTATTTTATCTCTGTAGCTTACTGCATACAGTATATTGTACAGTCTGATACATCCCAAGGCTTCCATATGAGAAAAGCCAAGCATGTGAAGAAGAGTTTTGATCAAAGGAGTATTTCCAATCAACTGCCTGACCCACTACATGTCCAGCACAGACTGCAGCCATAGCAGTTTTATTGAATTTAGAAGTTCTCTATCCATTCATGTGGCAACACAGAGCAAATAAAGGGAAAGACCATAAGAAATTGTACAAGTATCTTGATAATAAGATGCCTGAGGTATGTTGCTCTGTTAGTGTGAAATGAGGCTTTCAGACTGGCATTACCAACAGATCAATGGAACATAATGTCATAGCCCAGTTATTTTGTGTCTATCTATCTGTTACTTAACAATGAAGTGGCAATAACCATTTCCTACATAAAGGTGTTCCATGACATTGTGACAAAGCAAAAATAGTGATGGCTGACTGTTATCCTAACTAGAGTCAAACAGAAAATTCTCTTTTATAATGACCAAATTACCTTTGAATGAAAGCATAACTGAACTGCAGCACTGGAATATCAACAAGAGAAGATTTCTGAAAAATAAAAGCAAAACTGCAATCATTTGCCATCAGAAAAAAAAAAAAAAAAAGAAGGTCCAAGCTGTTGAATATGTGTTCAATGGTTAACACAACCTTCTTAGAAGTCACTTGTACTTTATAAAGCAGTATGAAGGAATTCAGGGCTTTAATAGAAGACCCTAATACAGAAGTAGTCACATTACTCTGGAATATCTGCTAGTTTATTCAGAGATGTAGGAGCTCTTACAATGGTATGCATGGTAGCAAAACTGCTTTCCCTGAAAGCCAGTTGGAAGATAGCAGAGTCAATGTGAAGTATTTCTAACTGTTCAGATAAGGGTAGAGAGATAGAAATGCATTACTGAGTTGTGTATCTGCAGCAGCTTTGTGAATATTGTCATTATCTTTGTCACTGGAGGACCCCACAGCTTTTCTTTACCAGCAACTTCTCTAGCAAAATAGAAGAACCTACTTACATTGGTGGATCAAAACACAGAAACCCACAGTCTAAAAACATAACTTATTCAGGAACAAAAGAGAATCACACATTTTAAAAAAAAAAAAAAAAAAACCCCACCAAACTTTCCTTCTAACAATATTTAGAAGACACATTGGAATAGATCCAGAATAGAATATACTAAGAAAATGGAAATATCTTCATGGTTACCTCTTCGCCCTTGATTTGTGATGGTTTCTTGACTACCTCTTTGACTAGATGTAATATAGTGTCAATTTTCAAAGTGTTAAGTGCACATATTAAGTCCACAAGAATAAGCTGAGATGCACTAGCCACTGGAAGAATCTGAAAAAAACAAAACAGAAGACACAGCCTTCAGATCCCTATACCAGGCAAAACATGAAGTTGAAAAAACACTTTTTTGTGTGATTATTCAAATATCAATACTTATACTAAACATAAATTAGACAAGTTAAATCAAGCATGTAACAATTTGTCATATACAGATCTTCTCCCAACACCTTCAGGAAAAAAGCTTCATTATGCTCAAAAGAAAGCAGAAAAGACTTGTTCCACTCAGAATAAATGCTTAGTTCCAGAGAATACTACAATTCTAACCTTTCTCTGTAAATGGAGCTGATACAAGGTCTTTAAAATATAATTGGCAAGTTGCAATCCTAAGATTACAATCCACTATTGAATAGAAAATGGCTATTATTATCAGACTTAAACTGCCACACTGTCCTTTCTTTTGATTACTTATTTAGGTTTAATTGTAGTCCTGATGCTTTACGGAATTACATATAAATAAAAGCGCTTCAGATTTTTCAATGGCTTGACGTTGCCACATGTAAAAACCCCAAAGTATCTATAAACAAGCTCAGAGTTTAGAACTGATCATATAAATGTTAACATTCGCCTCTACACTGAAAAACTAAGGGTGCCTTTCTTTAGTTTCACCTTGATTTTACTTTGATTCCTATGAGGTTTCTTGCTATTCCATACTGCTGCAATTGCTGCCATCAACTGGATTCCAAGTTGTGCTGTCAATGGATTCAGGAAGTCCAGTATTTTAGTTCTTAATGTCTACAGAGGGGAAAAAACATAACTGTCAGTGCTAAACTTTGCAAGGCAAAGGCTATCTCACAGTCTGTAAAACATTCTTCTGTTTCCCAAGATGTTCAGAAAATACACAACAACAAAAGAATCTATATACTTGGCAGTCAGACTAGTTTTGATAATTTATTTGAGTTAGTGTATCCTTCTTACAGATAGAGAAGGCACATTTGTTGGAAAACATTGCAAAACAGAAGAAATAACTTCTTGTGTTATACACTCTCTTCTACAGATATTTTTCACTACTATGAGTTACCAATATCCACAGAAGAAGGAAAAAGTCTAGTATTTTTATTCCTTCAGGTACATGTTCTACTGCCTGCAGAAGGTGCAGACAGTTCAGAGGTGGTTGGCTCTACAACAGCTATTAATAGAAGCTCACAGAAACAGCAAAACATTAAACAGATCAGGTAACTGTGCAGATGGGCAAAAAGAACAGGGAAAAATCTACTTTTGTAGGTAGGTACTGTGCAAGTCTGTAGCTCATAAGAGTTCTTCAAAAATTCTTTATGGCCCAATATCATTCTGGGAATGACAAAAATATTCCTATGAACTGCATGTAAAATACCCTGGTGAGGGAGGGGATGATAAAGATGAGGAGATATACATCAGTTTAAAAGAACCCCTACTTTGGTTGCTTTAAAGTAAACTGAAGAAGAGCCTTTAGTTGTTCCAAAGAAGTCAGTTGGTCTTTTTTGAGAGTCTTCCCTCTTTATAACGCTCCAAAGAAGGGACATGGTATTAATAATGCGAGGCAGTTCTTCCAAAATGGCATTCCTAGCATTTCTCAGGTTTGTGGGTTCAGCTAAACATGATGACTAGAAAAAACAAAAATATGAATATTAAAATACATTAAATTATGCACCACAGAGTGACTGCTCTTATTTTATAATTAGGAGAATTATAGTCAACTTCTGTAATGACAACTTTAAAAATAATTCAACCATTCTATTTCTGAAAGACACTGCTGCTGTTAGAGTCTACTGAATTTGCTGTTCACTGTTTTGGCACAGAGAGAATTAATTTGTCTAGGAAATTGTTAGGATAATATTCTCTTCTGACAAATGTTACAGGAATAAAAATTGTAGAGAACACATCAGCATGTTATCAACTCAAAAGAAAACAGAAGACTTTGTTAATGACAGACCAACCACAGACAAGGTACACAGGACTAATATTTCTTCGACCAAGACCATCATGTACATCATCTGCTTAAAATTAACTTTCCTGACTTCAAATTAAAAAAAATTTAAGTTCAGTCCCCCTCCCTTACACTTTTACTTCGTTCACTTCTTCTGGTGGGCTACGAGGCTTCTCTAAGGTTACCTTCTCATACAAGTGCTGCTTTACTACTTATAGTCACCTCTGAATGAAAAAGGGATGCATACTTTGATGTACTGGTGCCAAGGCATCAAGCAAGTGGCAGGCATTAAGCACTTACCTTTTTAGTTTGGTTAGGGTGATCCAGAAGGCAGAAGTGACCGATGGTTGTCAGACCTTCCAAAAGGGTTAGTGGATAATCAGGTGTAACATTTTCTCTTTTAGAAGTTAAGCTTTGTGGGGGGAAAAAAAAAAAAAAGAAAAAAAAAAAGAAAAAAAAAAAGGTTAACAGGCCAAGTGGTACTTTCGTGATTAAAAATTACAGTAGAAATCTGTTTCTATTCAATGGTTAAAAGAATACTGGAACAACCAGACAGGACTATCAAATCAAAGGATTCACAAACTATGCTTGGACAACCCTGTTTCTTTGTCTAGATCTTTTAGAGTATTATTCTCCATCTGACCATAGATCTTTCTTGTCTAATTATTTTTTCCCTAGTCCTTTCACTTACTGGCCATTCTGAACAGTATCATTGTATTTTTCTTCTCCAGGGTGTCTCTCCCCAATTAGTCCTCCAAAATCCTATTTTCTTTCAAAACTGGGAACTGCTTTTTACTTGGGTGGCAGGCAGAGAGGGGCAGGAAGCATCACAGCTGCTGGTCATTCTTGCAATCACAGTGAGCAACAATACTGTCTCCACCACACCTGGGCTCAAGGGACAGATGCCTGCATGTGCAGCAGGGTTTGAGGATCAAACTCTGGGAGCCACAATGCTAAACCAGTAAATTACTGTGCATTACACTCTAGTAAGAGGAACTTAAAAAAGTTTTAGCATAACAAATCCCACACTGCAGATTCTTCTTACCTTGCAGATGTTTTTGCAGATGTCTTCGCAGCTTCATTTTCATACTGTTTGACAAGCTCATCCAGGTTTTTACATATCTGTACAACAAATGGTGCTACAGTCCAGCCTAAAGACTTCCCAAAATAGGGCAGGGAACATGTGACTAAGCCTACCCAAGTGGGATGCATCCCATAGCCATACTCTGGTTGCAGACCTCTAACCACAGCAGAGACGAATAATCCCTGTGAAGTTATTGGGTGCGGATAGACATACTGCATTGCACCAATAGCCTGCTGGAAATTAAGAGCTTGCTGCCATTCTTTAGAGAGGTCTGGCTGATTCTCCTGCTCCTCGTGAGTCTGTCCAAGATGGTGCTCCAAGACAATCAATACCTGCAAGAGCTTCAGCAACTCGATCTGGAGTGGGTGTTCGCTCCATATTTGATCATGCCCAAAATTGATTAGGCTCTCTTCAAAGAGTTCTTCTTCAGGAACATTAACAACTCTATCTGCCATAAGCAGTTCATACCGTTTCTGACTTATATACATAGATGCAGACAAAGAAAGAAGAACAAACTCCTGGATTTTGCACCTTCCTAGCAAATTGCGTATGAACTCTACATTCTTATTCTCTGCTGCCTTTGCCATGGTTGCTAGCTGGGTCATCATTCTAATCAGGACTTCCACACTTTTTACCTGAACATCTCTGTTGCCAAGCACATCTCTGTGTGTGACCTTCAAGTAGCATGGATAATATGAGCGCAGAAAACTGAGACAGAGGTAAGTGAGCAATTCTATCAGAAGAGAATGGGGACACATGGTTGGGGACTGAGTCTGAAGCTTGCCATAAAAACTCTGCCCTACGAGAGCTTCCTGGTGGCGAGCTAAGAGATTGTAAATAAGATTCAAATGTGCTGTGGAGCTGGTATCCATACTTGTACTAGCTACAGCTTCAATAAATTCTTTAGGGTTTGTTTTAAGCACTGCCTCCAGAACAGAAAAAGCATACAGTACCCTCTTAGAATCATAAGGCTGCAAATATAGCAGCATGTGTTTGAACAGAGCTTCAATCATCTCCTGTTTTTCCTTCTGCTGCTTGAGCAACCTAGAATGGGTAATTTCCTGGAGCTCCAAGTCCACCTCTTCATCACTTGACAGAGACTCTGATGCTTGAGTCCTCTCAGAGTCAGCACGCACAAGGTTTAGCGCTACACTGGATTTGGAGCTTTCAGGAAGGAATGCATTGAGAGAACTCACATGGTTTGTGGTCTCTTTGCCATCAGTTGCAGCACTGTCGTTGTCCTCATTGCTCACTTTTTGCAGCTCCAGAGAATGAGAAAAAGAGGATGTATTTTCACTGTCATGGCCTGTGCTGGTGTCTGCTGATTCTGTGTGCTCACTATTATCTTGATCACCATCTGCTTCATGTGAAGTTACTGGATTAAAAAAGCCATCGTTTTCAGCCTGTTCAGTTTTTAACTCTGGCTTCTCTGGATCTTTTTCCACTTCTGCCCAAATTGCTTCTCTATCCACAGTAGTAAACTGGCTCAATGGAAGGTTTTCCTCAGAATTGCTCTCAGAGATGCCAGACTCTTTCAAAGTGGCCTTTTTCTTGCAAAGCCAATCACGTATATCTTCTGGAAAAAAAAAAAAAAAAGTTAGTGGGTTTTTTTTTTCCCAAGAAGAGCATATAATCTATTTCACACAACATGCTTTATATTGAATAATCATCATAAGAACAAAAAGGTTAAAAAGCTACTCTGTTCTAGTCTACTATTAATTGCAAGAAATGGAGCTTAAAAAAAATGGGTTAAGGCTTTTTTAAAGTGGTAGAGCAGTCCTAACCTACTATAAGTGCAAGAGAATAGGATCAAAACATTTCTTATGCTATGACTACCTAGATGTGACCAGCTTTTTACATGCTTCCTGAGCACAAAATGTTTGTTGAGATCAGGAGAGAAATGAGGAGGATAGCAACAGAGGATTTCTTTTTTTATTTTTTAAATTTTTTTTTCTTAAAGAGCTAATATATTCCTTGATTACATGCTGTGGAACAAGGAAGGAATATATTAGCTCTGTGTTTGTATAGCATCTAATAAACAGGTCCCTTTGGATGCTATAAATGTCTGCCATCTAACTATTTGCCAATCAAGACAGAAAAACAATTATGAAAGCCGACAGCTAGGTTAACAGTAATGAGACAGACAGGTGACATGGAAGTTTCCTTAACACAAAACTACCAGACACTTCTCCACTGTCTTCCTGCTCTGCTCCAGGAAACAACCTTGGCTACTTGGGCCAAATGGTGCAGAGTGTCTCATATCCTTTCTACTCCCAGCAATCCCAAACCGGAACAGACTGCCAGCCTTTGCAGGACTCTGCACTGGAGTGAACCCTGGCTCCATACCTGTCTCAGTCTTCCTCAGCTGCTCCCCACAGGTCTTTGTCACACTTGTCTGTTCCATGTCTGACACACAGACCATATGTGGTTCACAGTGGTTCTCATTACAGGCCTTAAAATGGACATTTTCAAGTTGTCAAATTTAGCTTGTCAAGGTAAAGACGCTCTGCCACATTCCTAAGTTTGGGTGGCTGGAGGTCATCTTCAATTCCAAACACCTCTCTTTGCTTCTACATCCTAGCTCTGGGATACCTTAAGACATATGCCACAAAGGCTCAGCTCTTCCCTTGAATCAAGATGGATCATCTTTGGACAAAGACATTTTAATTTTTAGAGGCTAGAAGAATTAGTTTTTTTGTGTGAGTGTGTGGTGTGCCCTAAACAGCAAGATGTTCCTCACAACCTGTATGATTATTTTAACATGACGCTGAGGCAATCATTAACAAAAAATATTCTGAATAAAGAAACCTGCTATGAGGGTGCATGGTGTGCTGGGGCAAGACTGGGTGGAGAGATTGAGATTTGCCTGTCCAACCTGCCTACTGGAACAGTTCCTGGACTGACATAGTCACCAAACTGCTCCTGGATTTCATTTGGTTGCAGACCTAGTTTTGCTCAAGAAGGGATCCAAGTGAGCAGTGAACACACATGCAGTGTGGATCAACTGGGAATGGCAATGAGAAGTGTGGGACAAGATCCCAGAGCAAAGCAGGGAGCAATCCAAACCAACAGTGTAGGTGCAGCCACCATCATAGAAATTATCATTAGGCCTTCAACTAGCATGACGTACTCCTGAAATCTGTTTTAGGCATCACTAGAGGCACTTGGATGAGGAGGAATCTATGGAACTGATACAAGACAACTCAGGGTAATAGGATGCCATTGTACTTCAGTAGGCATTCAGGAGTATGCAATGCTATGTTAGCACTTACAGTTTCAGTCCAAGAACAGTTTTACCTGCTGAATTTTTCTGTTTGATGTAGTGGATGGACGTGCGCTGTGTCTTTGGATGAAGCAGCAGCAACAGGACTGGTTCAAGAATCCGTGCAACATCATTAAGTGAAAGAGCACGGATCAGCCAGCCCTGTGCTGCAGCACCAATTGCGCCATCTGAACAATTGAGACTGTCCAGTACCACAAACAGAGACCTGAGTGGAGAAATCAGAACGAAGAAGTACAATTGAAATCCCTAAAAAAGTTAATGCAAACAACAAAATAGTGGCAGGGAACAGACACAGTGCATGTTCAAGTAAGCACCAGCCCATGGCTCATGTCTGCTAACAACAGCTTGATCATGCACATTTTTCTGAGTTGAGGTCAAGTACACATGCGTTTGTAGAAGCAAGGCCATACATGTACTCACACTCTAGAAGAGCAGCATATTTTAAAGTTCTTTGACATATTTACTTAGAAAGACTTTTAATGCTTTTGTTTAATTTTGTACAAAGTTTATGATCTTGTAAATAGGAAGTAAAACTAAAATAATTTTTTTTTGCACAAGTAGCTGGTTCTATTTTCTTTGGAAAAAAATCTAACCAACTCCAAGATAAAAGATGACTGCTATGCAGAGACTTGTCTGCAAGCTGCTCTTCATATATGAAGCTCTTTCTATTTTTGCAGAAACTTCCTTCACGCAAGAAAGTGCACCATGCACAGAGTGCTTTGCAAAGGTAATAGTGCAAGAAAGTTGAAAGTCTTCCTTTTTCTCTCTACAGAGAACTTTTTCCCACCTCAAAAAAAAAAGAACAGAACAAAGCATGATATAGTTAAATATATAAATGTTAAGTCTAAGTCAGTGGAAATGGAAAATACCTATCAAAGGACCGATTGTGAGAAGTCACTCTGCTGCCTTGGATCTCTCTGGTCAGATGCCACATGACAGAGAATCTGAACAGTGCTTCCAACCTTGTCCCCTTTGCAAGGAAACAAGACAGATATGTATTTTTTGCAGCATTTACCACTGAGTAAAGTTTTAGTGATTTTTAAACCTCCGGCAGAACAACAGTTATTGTGTAGATGACTGCTAATCCTTCTCAGGTAGTCTGACAGCAGTTTTCCATTTTGCAATAGTCTAAAACGAAACACCATGTGTCCATGAATACACAACCAAAACTTAACAGCCACAGTGTTTGTAGGAGGAAAAAAAAAAAAAAAAAAAAAAGGCGTGCCAATACACCAAAAATGTATTTCAGGATGCTTGTGTATAAACATTTTAGTCTCGGTTTGGTGTTAGGGAGGTTTAAAAGTTGGATGACAAACAGGAACACATTGGTGCATTAGGTAGTGTTTATTATTGGTAATTTTGTTTGAAAGCTTTTAAAAATTTCCAAACTTCTAAGTTTCAAAATTGCAAGAGCAAAGATATGAAAACAATACCAAAGACTGTATGTGGCTCTTTTAAGTTTTATTGTGGAAGGCACTTCTCACAAATGTACTGCATGTTCTTTAAGAACTGTTCTGTCATTAAACTAGGCAAGTAAAATAATTAATAACTGGCTCACTTATAATACAGCTTACTTATTATGAGAACTAAATACTAAGGTGGACACAAGGTCAACATTATGTTGACATACACTTACAAGGTAATAAACTCTTTTGTTGGAACATGAAGTTTACAAAATCAACACAAAATAAATTATTTTAGAGTTATTGGTGGAGCTGGGTCAGTTTGGAAATACTGACAAAAACTGCAAGTTTTTAAATACTACATGATTTGGGTTGAAACTAAAAAAGCTCCAGCATTGACTAATAGAGTTTGTATCCAGGGATTAAGTTTAGCAGTAGTCCCATGATGAGGAACTCCCAGGGAATTGTAAATGTGTGTACAGAGTCTGTCAGATTCTTGGAAGGCAAAGGGACCATGGTAGTGAAGACGTGGGGTGGAAGGGAACCGGGGGCAGTCTGGGGAGCACTGGAACAACTCTACAGTGACGAAGGGGCTTCAGTGAATACAGGACTTACTTTATCACGATCCAAAAGTGCGTGGCAGATAATGTCTTCACATATATTTGCTGATGGTGCCAAGCAATGCAGCCTGTAGAACAGTTCCACACAGGCAATATGATGCTCCCGCATCTCTTTGTTCAGCTGATTCCAGAGCACACAGGCTACTCTCTAGGGAAAAATAACAATGATTAATAATAATTATAATTATAAGTGCCATTTATTCCCTGACTTAAAAGCTTTCCATTGCACAAATGCCCTCTATTACCAAAAGGGATTTCCAAATAATCTTAGTTTAGCAAATAGCAAGAATTCAGGTCATACGCTCAGGCCTAAAGGAATGTAACTTCCTACTCCAGTAGGACAGGTAATTCAAATGTACATGCACGAGAAGTTAAGAAAAGCATTTCTGCCTCTATTTTCTGGGTCAAAACTTAACAGATCGTACATGTATCAGGCACAGCAACTGGAAACAGTAATTAAGTAAAAGATCTTGGAACCAACCCTCATACCAACACTAATATCAATAAATGGTCAGGAGAAGGAAAGTATCTTTGAAATACATGTACTCAAAACAAGGAGGACAGAATGTTTTCATTATTATCGGCCCAGTAATGTTTTCTCTTATCTGAAAACTTAAGAATGGTATCAAAGTTCTCTGAAGTGTAGCTTTCAAGCTAATGAAACCAAACCCTTGAAGTCAGAAATCAGCTATACCTACCCCCCAAGAATTTGGGCACAGAACCAGCTAGCAATTTGAAAATAACCTGTCACTTTTGAACATCCTGTTGGGAAGCATAAGAAGAATAATGCAATTGCTTTCAAATGTTTGTGGAAGCAAAAAATGGCATGTGTCATTGTAACACAAATATGTGGCCCCCAAAGATCCATGCAAATGACATTTGCTTTCCCACCCCATCCTTAGAGGTTCAGTGTAGCTAGGCAGTAAAAAAAAAAAAAAAAAAGAAAATTGACACCTGGTAGAAAACTGTTTTCTCTGAGATGATCTTTAGAATTCCAGGAGCAATGGGAGGAAGGGTGACCATCTGTAGCTTTCCAAAGAAGGGGTTGTGGCCAGACACTTTGTACCGCTTCATTCTGTCTTCTATCACAAGCGCCAGTGACTGGGAATGGTTGATCACCTCCAGCAGTGTGAAGATGGAGACGTTCTGAACATAGCAGTCATTCACACAACAGCATATTGTCATTAAGGACTTCAGCCACAGAGGAAAGCTGGCATCACCACCTCCTCAGAAGATAAGTGAGAAAAAAGTTTTTGAATAATCTCAAGGTTACGGTCATATTTTCAAGAATTCTTCAAGCTTACAGGACCAAGAGACAAAAATGACTGCCCAAATTCAACTGTCATGTTATCATAGACTCTGTTTCTTCAGAAGGGACTTGCTTCAAAGCAAAATATATTCTTTTCCCTATTTCTCCCAGCAGAAAGCTCTTGCAGAACCTCAGTAACTAGTGGATTTCTGCTTTCCAGTTTACATTTATTCACAACTAGTTTTTACAGCTGCTGTTTTCCAGCTGTCATGGTCAAAAACAACATCAGAGGTCGGCTGATCCAAGGATGCTCTTTCAGTTAGCATTGAGGCATTGAGGGGTATAATTTCAGAAACCATGAAGCACACAAGGAACTAATAAGGTTAACATTAAGTCAAGCCATCTTTGCCTCTCCTGAGTGAATAATCAGATAAAGTTTTGTTAAGACTTGACTGGAAACAGTCTGAAGTATGAGTTCACACTTCTGGCTTCAAAACCAAATGCTTTAACTGCTTTACTACCACAACAAAATGATCACTCTTCCTTCCCCACATCAGACAACTTCTGTGTCACATTCAACCCAGACCTTCATTATCAGAGGTTCTCTCCTTTTGCCTTTAAACCTTACTGTATTCTCCAGGCTGTGCAGTTGAAAAGAAATTTGAAAATAAACTTCTATAATCCTAGGATGATATTCCAAAGAAACACAATTATGAAAGCAAGCTTTCTAAGTTCAGCCACATTGCTGATTACATGGAAGGCACTGCAAATATGCAAAAGTGTCCATGTCAAGCAGGCAGCTCACCCATGTAGATGATGGGCATCTCATCACTTTGCTAAGGAAGACAGCAGAAAATTGTCAGGAGGTGAGGAAGATAACCCAGTTTTTCAGTTTCCCACCTCTCCATTCACTACAAACCTATCTTGTCCACTAGCCTTCAGGCCAATAACCGCTCTTGCTAAAGCTGATGAACTTGAATTCACAGAACAAACAGGCCCTCCAATTATACAATATTATTTTTGTATGTTAGCTTACATCAGATTCCTTTGAATTCTGAGGGTTAGGGAAAGAGCTGTTTTTTCTTCTGTTATGGTTTAACATTCCAGTTTTCCATCTACATCCATGTTTCTCTAACACATCCTTTTTTGGGGGGTGGGGAGGAGGACACGAATGGGGGGGACAGATTTCCTGAAAATCCTGAACCATGCCACAAAGCTCTACAGGCCAGAAGGTGTTTTCATCCCTTTAGCTACAAGTTTTGTAGTGAAAGCTTTCAAAAGAATGTGAATTTAAAAAGCTTGGTAAAAACTGTCCATCAGCTGCAACACACAAAACATGCTGATGTGGGTAAGTCTTTAATTCACATGCAACTTGCCTTCAGCCCTGTCAAAAGGCATTACTACTGGCCCTGGTCACATGTATTGCAAATTACCAAGCTCACACTGCTATTTGCATCCTCAAACGCTCAAGTTGCCCAGTAAAGGACTCTTTTCTTACCAGGAACCTGAAACAGAGAGAGATACAACTGTTCCGTCTCCTCTTCCGAAAGATAGACTGGGAACGTGGTACAATCCAACAAAAGGTGACAAGCTGCAGCAAAAGCTTCCTTGCAGTCACCTCTAAGGGGTCCCAAGACAAGCATCACTTGTTCTAAGTCCCACTCTTCTTCCTTTTTATTACCAGAGTTGCGGTCAGAAGGAAGAGGATTTGAACTCTTGTTCTTGAATGGTGACCCTCGAACTGAGAACAAGTCTGAAAGTATTTGTTTAAACTGAGGCACAGTGATTTGCTTTGCATCCCATGGGTTCTTTTTCCTGCTAACACTTTCAGGTAATCTGTAGCCATTCTCTTTTTTCTCTTTTCCACTCTGATTCATTGCTGAGATGCTTTCATTACTTGTCTCTTGAAATTGCACCCCAAAAATGTATTTACTGGAAAACTTGGCAACCAGCTCTTGGATGCAATACAAAGTCTTCTGAATGCTCCCCCCTTTCTTCCAGACACCATCTCTCTCAAGGGTCACAGTTGGCACACCCAAGTGCTGAGAGAGCTCTGGGGAGGAAGCGCTTAGGCCAATGCCACTGTCTTCTGACTTCAGGGGAGGGAACAGAGTGTCATCCTCCTCCTGCAGCACAGACTTAGTCTCCAAGGTTATGTCCAAATTTTCCTTTTTCACTGGGCTCTAAAACAGAAATGTTAATGTCGTTAATGTGGCACTGAGTAGATAATTTTAAACTATGTACTGGGCACTCGGCAACAGCAATGACAGGAAAAAAAACCCCTAGTATTTGCTATTTTCAGATACAGATTACTTTTACAAAATCATGAGACATACTTATTTGTAAGCAGTTCAATTCACTTGCATTTAAAACCTTACAAATGTTTGTATAATCCTCACACCTTGACTCAAACACCAACAGATCCACAGATACTTAGCAAATGGAAATGTTTCCTTGAAATCAATTCACCAGTAGAATGGTATTACTTATGTTGGATTATTGCTGGTCAAATGCATATATTTGTCCTACTGCAAAACTTTGGCAGGCTGTGCTTGTGTGACTGCCTTATGCCATCTATTCCTCATTCCCTATCATGGTCTCTTGCACACAAATAATACCACATTGTGTTAAACTAAAATATTAATTGAAAGCCTTGCAGACCTAACCAGCTGTAAAGCTGGGCTTGATTTGCCAACTTGAATCTTTAGCAACTGCATGATCCTAAGTGTCTTTTCAAAACCATTAAGATCACATTCTTCTCAAGAGGTAGGATTGTAGTCCCAGTTTCGGACAAGGCTATACTCCTTCACTGTCACAAGTAACACAAACAACTCAGAACTGAATACCCACTGAAAGAACAACAAGGCATCAGGTAGCTCTGGAAGGGGCCAAATAAGATAACTTTAAAAAAATCTTTATTGCTGCAGTTATCGTCTAGGTTTAGGTTAGGAGAATTAGCATTTTAAAATACGTTATGTGACTAACAATTTTAAACATCTATGAGTAGTTGAAAAACACCTACCCCATTTCCACTTCCTGTCTCAATGTCCAAATAGGAAGGGGGCATTTGCACTTTGCTAAGCACCTTAAAACAGGTCTTTAAGGCGTGAGTGAGTTCTGGTAAACCTAATGCTTCCATATTTTCCAGGAGAGACTGCACCATATAACTGAGCATCTGTGGAAGATATTGAGTCTGCACTTCAGAGTAGAGTTCCTAAAATAAATAAGCATTGTTTAAAATAGTTACCACATGTTATTATTCATCTGTCTAGCAACACTGATCAATGATTGATAAAGTCAGTTCATGAATGGTTAAGGTATACAAACTTGCTTCAGTGCTATTCCTTCTTTCTTCGTTCTGCATGATGAACACTGAATCATACCCTAAAAATCTTACAATAGTCAGCCAGCTACTAAAAGACCAAAAAGTCCCAGGAAGTTATTTACCCAAGAAGCAAAAGGTATGTTTTTTCATTCCTCTGATAGAATCACCGTATTTTAAAATGCAAACAATTTTTATTTTGCTAGGCAATAGCATGGGTAGCTATATATGTCAGCACATAAAACTATACTTTGCAGGATGCAGCATCTATATGCACACGCATGTTGATTTTTCCTATTTTCATTTCACGCAATCACAATATAAATTATTTGATTTTAAGTTTCTTAAGACTTTGAAGCCATTAACTTCAAGTTGTCTTACCAAAGGAATCACATCAAGAAGAAACACCAATAGCGTGCAGAGCTCTGAAACTGTAGGAGGAGTGCTAATATTTTGAAGAGGGTATCTCATCTGTGTGGATTTGTTTCTGGATTGAGAGAAATATTATTTTGTAAGCTTTTTTCTTGCCAAAATTCTTGCTACAATAAAAAAGCTTCATCAAAACTAGCACAAAATGCTGAACAGCTAGGCTTTCTGAAGCAAAGTCAAATGGGACTTCTAATATAGCAGGAGAAAATATTCTGTCAAAACCACCTAAACTGTAGCATGTGGGATGCTAAAGCACTTCTAATTTTCAGATTGAATCTCTATACACGATCTTACTACTAAAAGTATAATCTTCTCTTTTATATTTAGAAAGAGATAAAAAGAGAGAGATTTTAAATTTTATTCAAAACCCACTTGTTCTTCCAAGGGAAACTTCTCCCTCATCCCCTCCCAAACCTCTTCCTCCTTCAGCTGTCATTTTGAAAGTAATTTTTTTTCCTCAGGTTGCTAGTTTCCATCTAATTGTTTACCTGTTTGCATTCTTGAATTATTTTAGGATGCAACTTACATATCTGCCTGATTCTAACAGGTATTATGTCCCTTCCAGAATGTAAGTGCTTCAGTAAACTTTATTATCTTACACGGATAGCTCTTAAGTGGTATTTTTAAGAGGAGCACTATTGTTTGAAAACATAAACACCTGAAACAATCTTCGAAACATTTGGTCATGTAATCCCAAAGAAAATCCGTGCTTAAGGATGTGATCAACAAATTGACTGTTTTGACAATTTCTGAAGCATTTTTATTCTCCTTGATTGCACTGTGTGAAAGGGAAAAAAAAGGAAAAAAAGAGAAACAGATGTCAGTGAAGATTCTAACAGCATGCACAGCACAGTATCAGCTGATGCACTCTAAAATCTTCCCTCCCCCACCCCCCGCCTTCCCTACAAGCTAAAAGACACTGATTGTTTTAAATCAAGGACCAAGATATCCTGGAATAGCTAGAGTTTGAGCACCTTTCTCCCAGATGAAAGAAATTGAGCCTTCAACTTTGAAAATCCAAAGGCTAAGAGTTCTGTCACAAGACTGATTCTTGGCCAATACAACTGGATTTAATCAACACCAATCATATGCAGTGTATTTAATTTTCTTCTCTGCTAATCAAAGAGAAATCAAGCGGGGGGGGGGGAAGGGAAGTCATAGAAAAATCTTGTCTTTTATACAGAAGTTTACTTTTTTAAAAACCTAACCTTCCTTAAATTGGTTAGATTTTAGTAAGTTTGCTTAATATAAATGATACAGTGTCAATTCATAGTTGAAAACTTGTAGTTATACCTTGCAAGTGTGTGGCCACTTTGATTGTAGCTAAGTTTGAGATCAGAACCAAGCGCATCTTTGCAGTAGGAATAAAAGGCTCTAATAACTTCAAGGAACAGATCCCCAACAACCTGTGGCCCTAAAATTGAAGAAAAAAAGAATCCAATAGTTGCACCAAAGCTATTGCTAGGTGGCTCAGTTACAAACTTGTATTGACTTAAATTAGGGGTAGCTAGACTAAAAAACCACAATCACCCAAATAGGAAGAAACTGGTTATGTAGCTTTTTAAAATGCCAAATTTTCCAGTTAAAATAAAATTAAATATGTAGTTAAATATTCGGTGTTCTTTTGAATTCTAGTTAAAGACCACTTGTTCATTTTAGGAACTTTTTAAAGTAATACTTGGAAAGCCATAGCACTAGTTCTACATTACACTGAAGTCACTTCCACAAGGCACATACGCTGCACACATTTATAAGTGGCCATAATCATAACCATAAACCTGCAGTTGAAGTGCCAAAAATAATCACCATGTCTGTATCCATAAGGAAAACAAGCAGATTCCCCAATATACATTTCAGATAGTAGCCTTGATCAAATTTTGAGGAACAGAAGCTGGAAAAATCAGCAATTTCAAGAGTTCAAATGCCTAACTATTTGAAAAAAAAAGTGTATCTATAAACAGTTTTAAGAAGAAAGTATAATTTAGGTGTGAGCTGACAACTGCACCCAGTTTTCAAGGGTCAGCACTTTTTTGTTTTATCTGAAATTGTCTATAGAGAAGGTGAACAAATAATAAGTACAATACCCTAAACATGGAACCATTTAAAAAATAAGTAGCATATAAATCATTCCAATGAGTGCTTTAAAAAGAGAAAAAAAAAGTTAAAGTGACTTAAAGTATCAGAAAAGGTCAAAGATTCTTGTTATATTTTAGTGTGCTACCTTTAAAAAACAGGTGCATTGTTAAATCCATTTCCAAAGGAAGAGAAAGTCATTTTGGCTTAAGGCTCCAGAGGGGTTTTTGTGGAGTGCTCTCCAGAAGAGCCAGAGATAACCTGGAGAGGGTGCTTGCTCCAGAGCACCATTCTGAACCAGGTCCAAGGTAAGCAACACAGCCCCCTGCACACTAATACACAACATACATATATTCAGAGTTAGGAAGATTTGTGCAGGGTGTTGTCTTGAGTCCTACTGTCAAAGGCGACGTATACAAAATTGTAACAGTTGTTAGCAGTCATAACAGAAAGGACAAGCAACATTACCTATTTCAGGTTTGTCAAGGAGACTGATTAGGATGCGGAAGGGTTTCAAATAAGCCTGATGCTGTTCTTCTGTATCAGAATCTGGGAATTTCTGATGTAAAATTTCAGTCAAACTCTAGTAAAAAGAAAACATCAAAATGGTTATAGGTAGAAGAGAGATTGCCATTATATTAAGACCTGAAGTGTTTCTAAATTTGATTTTGTTTAGTACCGACTACAATCGAACTTCAATTTTCCATACAGGGTAGACAAATCAATGACATCTTCTCATCATCTGTACTCAAGAGCTGATCTTATTCAGAGAAGTATTTTTAAATAATCCATCTAATTCATCAAAGATGCTACCCTTTGCTTTCATCAGATTCCGTTTGTATTGTAAGCACATACACTATTGGGATAAATACAGCACAGCAAGCATTCAGATAGATGAAAATATAACTACCAAAAGGATGCTATCTTTAAGGACAGAAGGCAAGGACAAGCCAAGTGGCATAGTGAACAATTCTAGATGCAGTTTGCACTAACACTTACAAGGATCATAAATACATCTGTATACAATGAACACCAACCTCGACCAAAAGATCTTTAGAATATTTTCCAAAGAAATAAATAGCATGGTCTTCAGAAGCTGTTGAGTCTGGAGCAAAAGTACCACCTTTAATATCAGAGCCTACAAGATAAACAGAGGCATCAAGAGTACAGGGAAACACTAGAGTACAGAGCACTACACACACGTCATTTATACAAATATTGAAATTACACTGCATTTTTAACCTTTGTCATTTTAACACTTTGCTTGAAACTAGCTCATGTACTGCCCAAGGATGGCCCACATATCTCAGTCTGAGACATCCAGATGTGCTATGCTGAACATAAACCGAAACCAAGGCCAGCTCCAGACATGGAGTCAGCCTTAGTGCAGCTGCATGGCCTCCTCTTATGCTGTTAAAACGAGACAGGTGGGGAGAAGCTATAGCTCTCTTATAGTCCCTCCTTGACAATTAAGCCCACATGGGAATTAATAGACTATTACTTCCAGAAGAGAAAGGTTAAAATAGCACCCCACTCCTGTCAGTCCACTGAACCACTTCAGAATGAACTGTGGATGGGACCAGAAATAACTTATCGGATACCCTGAGATACAGGACAGTGAAATGAATTCAACTCTGAAGAGAAGACCTGTTTGCCAAATGAATGTTTAATTTTATTGAACAAGTACTTAATAAATGGCAACAACACTTTACCTTATCATCATTCATTAACTACTAAAAATGCATATTACATTTTTAAGCACTATTTTTTTTTCTCTTAGGTATTCAGAATATTGAATATCACTATATGTTGTACAGTACCTAGCAACCATGCGTATAATCTTCTGTTGAGCGACATGTCTCTCCTCAACAATGTCTGTGTAGCTGCTGACAGAATATAGACCAAATCAGACCTGTGCAAAAGAATAGCGCTTTCGTTGCAGTCCTAGGATGAAAACCAAAGATATTTTAGCTGTTTATGAACACTGAAACAAGTCAAATTGATAATGAGTTTGGTTTTGGTTTTTTTTTTAATTTTTACTAGTAATATTAATGTTTTGGAAAAGGCAACAAACGATCAAACCCAAAATATTTTGCATACTAAAAATCTCAAGGAAGGGAATCTGACACAATTGTGATAATTTTCATATTTAAGGTACAGAGCTGCAGTTAGGCTAAAAATACTAAATGCTTCATTATGTTATGCCTTAAGACTTAAAATTACTTGCTACTTTCAAAATACTGACTATATACTAAGTAAGTTAGGAAGTAATATTTTCTTTCAAGTAATATTTTCTTTCCTAGTCTTTAACAGAATTATCTTAGTTTAGTGCAGACAATTCCAAATGCTGAAATCCTACTTGAAAAAGGAACTTGATATTTTTTCCATATGCAGTTTCTCAGGCCTGAATACTTCAAGCACATTCCAAATATCACGCAATATTCACTGTGAAAGCACATCTTCATCTGAAGCTGTAAGTAGTCTGAGAAGCAGCAGAGTCTCCTCTACTATTAAAATTGATGGGGGAAGAAGAAACTACAAAATCTATTCACTGATATTGAAGGCACTAAATTCGGACATTTGACAATAACAGAGGGAGGAGCTGGATAGATTTGACAGCAGACACCTTCCCGCACAAAGTGTGCACATGGCAATACCAAACTAGTCCTCTTACCAAAGCTGTATAAAATGGGAAGAAGAAGAGAATCACTTCTAGAGTGTTTCTTTGCACAAGGACATTTGAATCCAATACTGATACACACAAAGACTTTATCTGTAAAAGGAAAAGAAAGCACAATGGTAGTTTACTTCATGATAACATTTAAACTACAATCACAGTTAATAATCACAAGAAGGAAAGAAAGGCAAACTTGGTTACATGTGAACAGTATCTTTATAAATAAGAGGATAGTTACTCAGCCATTTAACTCCTGCCCGCACAATGAGTTAAAAAAAAGTTTTGTGGAATAGTGTCAAAAGAATCATTAATACTTATGAAATACTTGGTTTTGTAACAATACAGCATGTCACAGTGTGACATCACCAGCTATCAGACAGAATGTAAAGCCTCACAAAATGCATATATTAAAGTACTCTAACTAGCACTACCGTGATTCCATCGTTCAAGTTTAACATACATTAATACCTACTGAAGATTTCTGGTTTACTGAAAAAATAAAAAAGATATTAAATTTCAAAATTATCTTCCAGGACTGCAAGTACTTTGAGAAATCCACATTAAACATTGTATATACTGTATTATAGAAAAGCTGGTCTTCAACCTTAAATGCAAATTCAGAACAAGTAGAGAACAGATGTCAGGTTTATCTTCTGATTTGAACAGAACCAGTATTTAAGGCTGTATGTAGTACTGATTACCAAAAACTGCAGAAGCTTCAGAAGACTTGCATTCTGCAGGCTAACTAAAATCGGTATGGGAGATTCTCTGCTGTATTTCAGGTAAGATGCTCCCATAAAGTACCATATTAAGCAATTCCATTAGCCTGTCTTTCTCTCTTTCCTAAATATTTTAAGAGCATGTCATTCGAACTGAATACAGAGAAGGCACAATCTGCTAGTATGCAGGTATTACGGTAGATAAGACTGTTCTATGAGGAGTGTAATGAACTTACTGTGAGCTTATAATCAGTGCCGAGCATGTACTTCTGCTGTTTTCCAGACAGCTCTCTGTTGATGTGACTGACAACAAAAAGAGAAGCAGGCAGCCTGATGGATGGGCTGACCAGGACACTGCCCCAAAGTGCTCCGTAGAACATTTCTTGGCCCATCAATAAGGAGAGCTTCACAAACAGAGCATCTGTTCTGTACAAAAATATATTTGACATGACAGAACAGATTTTTGACAGTTCAGTTTTATGCCATAAAAAGGCAATCATACACATAATTAGTATTGTAGTTGACATTATTTATTTAATTTCCTCATCTTTGTATTATCAGCATTGCCCTTTTCACGTGAAGATGGCCAGCATCCGATTGTACAAAACCAATCAAAACCCACTCAATCATTTGTCACTGTGCTGACTCACTGAAACAAAGTTTCTGTGCATACTTTGGAAACTTCTCCAGTAATTATCTGCAAGCATTAAGCTCTGACCAAATTACTGCAGTAGCTCTGAGTGCAAAATATTCATGGTGAGAGGTGTGCAAGGCTGAGCTGGAAATTTTTGATACTGCCTCCCACAGCATTCTCTTAAAGAAGCTGGCTCATGGCTTAGACAGGTGTACTTTTTGCTGGATGAAACACTGTCTGTATAGCCAGTGCAGAGTTGTGGTGAATGGAGATAAATCCAGTTGGCATCTGGTCACAAGTGGTGTTCCTCAGGGCTCAGTTCTGGGGCCAGTCTTGTTTAATATCTTTATCAAGGATCTGGATGAGAGGATTGAGTACACTCTCAGTAAGTTTGCAGATAACACCAAACTGGGAAGGAGTGTTGATCTGCTTGAGGGGAGGAGGGCTCTGCAGAGAGACCTGGACAGGCTGGATCTATGGGCTGCAGCCAGTTGTGTGAGGTTCAAGAAGGCCAAGTGCTGGGTCCTGCACTTTGGTCACAACAACTCCATGCAATGCTACAGGCTTGGGGAAGAGTGGCTGGAGAGCTGCCTGGCAGAGAGGGATTTGGGGGTACTGGTCAACAGCTGACTGAATATGAGCCAGCAGTGTGCCCAGGTGGCCAAGAAGGCCAACAGCATCCTGGCTTGTATCAGGAATACTTCGGCCAGCAGGAGTAGGGAAGTCATCCTTCCCCTGTACTTGGCCCTGGTGAGGCTGCACCTCGAATACTGTGTTCAGTTTTGGGCTCCTCACTACAAGAAGGTCATTGAGGTGCTGGGGCATGTCCAGAGAAGGGCAATGAAGCTGGAGAGGGGTCTGAAGCACAAGTCTGATGAGGAGTATCTGAGGGAATTGGTGTTGTTCAGCCTGGAGAAGAGGAGGCTGAGGGGTGACCTTATTGTCCTCTTGGTCTCTTCTCCCAAGGAACAAGTAATAGGATGAGAGGAAATGGCCTCAAGTTGCATCAGGGGAGGTTTAGATTAGATATTATTTAATTAAAAATTTCTTTATTGAAAGAGTGGAACAGACTGCCCAGAGAGGTGGTGGAGTCACCATCCCTGGAAGCATTCAAAAAAACATGTAGACATGGCACTTCAGGACATGGTTTAGTAGGCACGATGGTGTTGGGTTGACAGTTGGACCTGGATCTTGGAGGTCTTTTCCAACCTTAAGGATTCTATGATTCTCTGAAATAATTTAAGCTGATGCTAGACTCTGAAAGCCAATTTTATCAGTCTGGGAACAGGAAGATATCCTACATATTTGTACTTACAAATCAATGGGCTCAAGTTGTAAGTTACTGAACAAAAAAACCCACATGAGATAAAATGACACGCTGTCAGTTATTGCACACAGGAATGGTACACTAAAATTAGTTTAAAGGCAATCGCATTGCAGGTCCTATGACCGAAGGCACATTCTCTACTTTGGCAAATCTGTCAGTACCCTGGTATTTTACTGTAATGTAGGAATTAAACCTCATGTGAAGAATGTAGAAGTGAGAAAAGAGGAAGAAGTCCAGCATAGAAGAGGCGAGGCACACCACACCACACCACCCCACCCCCCCCAATCTGATGTTCTTTTCCATTTCTTTATAAAAAGTAGCCCTCAAGCCATTTTTTCTTCTCTGTTCTGTGTGTGTGCAAACTTACGCATATGTGTGTAAGAAGGAAATAGTTTCTAGGGAGAAGCGGGACCTGAGCTAGTTCTTCTGTCACTTTCAGGAACAACAGGGGATGTACTAGTGTTAGTCCTCAATATTGATGATTCTGAAAATGTTCAGTGCAGTCTCTTTCATGAAACTGATTTTAAAATTAATCTAGCACATCTTCTGACAAGATATCTTGCTCTATCTTGCATCAGAATCATTATGATGAGTAAACTGAAGAAAGCCTTTCTTGTGTAATTTTTATATTTCACAAAATAACATTAAATTAATTTTAGCATAAATCTTTCACAGTGAAATATAGGGTCAGTTCCTGTCTGTGATCCTGTTTGTTCAAGGCAAAGATGAAAACAATGCCATCAAGATTAGGGAAAAAAGCATATAAAATCAGAAGCTGGATCTTGGAAGTTAATCTGCAGCTCCCTTTAACTCACTGCTTCAAATTTAGTCAGTTCCAACACAAGTTCAGTCTCCCTAAAAAAGCTTCAGTTAAACAGGAGATTTAGTTCCAAGGGATCGTCTTTCTCCCCCAAGTCCCCAGCAACTAGTGCTGCAGGAAAGAGACAAGTATACACCATCACTATAAGCCTGCCTGACAAAAAACACATACTGAAATTCATGTTTCTACAGCACATGTATGAGAGGTATATACTTGTCCATAGATCTGATGTTCTGGAATTGGCAACTGAATGCCCCTCATCAAATTGGGAACACGTGCAATCTACTCTTAGCCACTACAGCAATTGATATGAGCCTTCAGTGTACTACTTGTTTTTAAAAGAGCCATTAGACATGGAAGTATTTTGTTTATCAACTGTAATCTACGCATCTTAGCATACCTCTCTCTTTTTTTTTTTTTTTTTTTTTTTAAAGTGTACACACAGCTATTTAAGATTCAAAAAGGGCAAAGAGAACAGCCAACACATCCAGACTGGTAATACAGAAGGAAGTACGTTACCAATGCAACGTTTAGTGACTCTTTAAGCAAAGAAACATTTGGTTGAAACCTACAGTGGTTGAGTTCTGGTAAGATCTTACAAAACAGTTCTGGTAACTGAAGTAAAACCACAACACAAATGGGTGCTGAGCTGCTCTTCTCAGCACACTTCCTGATCCTGACTTTATCGTACTGAATGCCATTGTCATTACTCCCAGGGGCACCCAAGAGTGAGGGAGATACTTTTTTCCACAATAGATTTTATAACAGTTGCCTCTCGCTCATGTTTTCAGAACTTGAGGGTAAGTATCTGCTATAGAAAGACTGAAAAGGATTCAGCTGCTCTCTCTTAATACTTAAAATAGAATTTATTGACAGAGTAGTGGTTTGGGGAGTCATGTTAATTATTTAGGAGTTCAGAGGAGCTTTAAGAAATTATTTTTATTCCTTTCTCTCAGCACATCTATTTTTAACCCTCCTTTTCCTCTTCTCTTGAGATTAAAATAGAAGGGGAAAGGGTTTTCATACTTTAGCACTACTCGTTGCATCTTTCAGGGACTCACCACTCTTCCATCCATAGAAGCTCTTTGATCAAGCCTTTATATAGAGAGCTGACAGAAGTTTCCTGAGAATCCCCTTGGAAAAAAAATACTGTATATTGCTTTTAAACTAATATTAGTTCTTACCTGTCATAAATTTCCGATCCTTCTTCCAATCCAGGCAGCAGGCCAATTACAAAGGCCTGAAGACCAGGCAGGAGGGACTTTTGGAGAGGAAGGAAGTATTTCTCGTATAAACCAAGGAGAACAGGCCTCACTGACATTGCTGCATTTGCCAGCAAAGGAAACAAACCAGAGCTTTTAAAAAGGAAAAAAAAAAAAAAAAAAAAGAAAAAGAAAAAGAAAAAGGTAAGAAAAAATTTAATTAAAATAGACTGTGAATTGCATATGATTTTAAAGAAAAGTTTACCTGTACAAGAATAAGTCCTTGGCAAGCCATTTTGTCCCAATAATTTTAAAGATTATTTCATAGGTTTCTAGTGCCTTTAAATGCACTCCACTAGGTAGAGCCGGATGCAAACACTGAGATAATCTTTTACTGATGATCAGTCGTCTTGGTAATAGAGAATACTTCAGGTTACTCTGAAGAGCCTGTGGGAGAAAGGAGATGAGAATAAACAGCTATAATGTAAAAGGCAATGTATATGATGACTGCACGTCAAAGATTTCCTACTAGCACATTGAGACGAACGAAATGCATTCAAGAGTTTTCTGTCATAAATGCATTTTGTTGTACTGAAACAACAGAATTCTGCAACTGAGTTTTCATAGGGAATCAATCATGAACAATCTAGAAAAGTCTGGTCTTACTTTGCTTAGAGACTGGAAAAGGAAGTCAAAGGATAGGACAGGGGCAGGGTATCCTTATCCTATTTCCAGGGGAAGTCATGGAGTAACAAGAGCAGCATCTCAGCTTTTAAGGATGGGGAATAAAGTAAGAATTAAGTAACTGTCTTGACTCGTAAATTTTCATTTTACCTATAGCTGAAATATAAACAAAAAGCCTTCTGACCAAAGCAGGCATGATTAAAGGGGACAATGACATCTTAGAAGTTATCTGTAATTCCATGTAGCTACATTCAGTAAGCTTTATTAACTATACCCACTATATTGATGCAAAAGATCATCAAGACAGGAAACAGTTAACAAAGTATTGCAGACAGGTCTCTGGAAAAAACAAACTGTAGCACCTTTCTTTGGAAAGATTACTCTTTTCCTTGAACCATGCATGCCGTTCAGCAGGTATGAAAGTAGCACTGAAGTATGCCTCTTCAATTCAGAAACAATTAAAAGAAGAAGTTGCGAGTAAATGGCCCTTTAGCCTTTGATCACTGTCTGCTAAATGCAAACAGATGTTCCAATGCAGATTGACATTTAGGATGTTTTCAGGATTAGGCAAATTCTTGACTCTCCCAAAGGTTAAGCCACAGTCTTGTCCTACATAATACTTTTAAACTTGAAATTCTTTGATCCTGCCTGAAAAAAAAGGTCTTGAAAAAGCAGCAGACAAGTGAACCAATCCTTCCTTGCTTATTTCCAAGAAAAAAACCCCAAAACACTTCAGGAATGATCATGGCATTCACTTGAGTGCTAGATACTCTCATCAGCAGTAAGAGGAAGAGATAAACCCCATCAACTTTCAAAGGTGCATGCAACTTCTCATTTAAGAATTTGCAGTTGATGGGCATGAGAAGCTAAAATCTGTGAGACTACTATTGCATTATTTCTCTCATTTGCTGCCCTGCCTAAACTGAGAGACCACCTATTAGTAAAGAGCTTCTAGTAAATAAAGTTTACTCAAGAAGAATAAGGCTGAGAGTTTGTAAAAACAGTAAATAGAAACGTCACACCATTCGAAATACATACAGTACAGATGCTATGTAGAGCCAATAATTTGCTTCCTTCCCTCCCCCACTACAAGCATGAGATCTGCATTTTAATAGGTACTAAAAACTAGAATCTGAGAATACAGCAATATTTCACATATGAAACCCAGGTTACATTTGTGGAGTTATCTTTTATATCTTTTCTGTCTTTTCTATTGGAGAGTTTTACTCATATATTACATGAGTAATATTATTTCAATATTAAAGATTGAAATCCTTAATACTTATAACAACTTTGAAGACTGCTTGAAAGCTGGACTTTGAAACGTTCTGTTTATATTGGTTGGTATGTATTTGCCCACACCCTCTCTCTATATAAAAGAAGGTAATTACAAAAAAATATGCTGATGGTAAATACTTTTCCTCTGAGTCTTAAGATTGAACAAATATAATCTAAAT
Organism: Gorsachius goisagi; assembly: GCA_018403395.1. Lineage (NCBI taxonomy): Eukaryota > Metazoa > Chordata > Aves > Pelecaniformes > Ardeidae > Gorsachius > Gorsachius goisagi. The sequence continues at coordinate 12,111 of BOSO01014587.1, read as the reverse complement.
ATTCTATCAGTTAAAATTTAAATATCAGCTAGGTAGAAAATTAAAACATTCACTGTTTATTACACAGAGAATCTGATTCATTACAGAAATAACGCCATCTCATAAAATAATGCCTTGTTTGGCTTATTTCCTTTCTTAAGGATGTGAAGTAAATCTCCACCAGCAAACAAGAACTCTCCTTCCCCAAACATCAAAACATTTAGTCAGAAGAGGAAAAAAATACTCCAGGCATGTTACGAGTTGAATAGTGGATATTCAGTGATAACCCAGCATTAAGTATTTCTCCTTGGTAACTCTGAAACCTTCCTATGTCCAAATTTTAGCAGGTGAGACTAACTAAGAATAAGACTATATTTATGTACATATGCCAACCATACTGCTTCACCCAAAGAATCAGAAGGCATCTCTGTACAGGAAGCAAGAATTGAAGATGTTTATTATGATCTTCATACATAAGCTGAGGACAGTTTATGGCCATCACATCAGAATGACTGTGAGATGAAAATCCCTTCTCAAAAGTATATAAACTTTTTTTCTGACTTGGGTTGAAGAAATACACAGTTGGACACAAACTACAGTTCTTCTCAAGAGTGGGTGTTCCCGCTGAACAGTTGTCTCTGATCTTCCAGCAGATGCACAGGATTTTAAAGCACACTGCAATATATTAGAAGACTGTGGTTGCACCAAGAGCCATTCCAGCAGAGAGGTGGGCTGGCTGCTACTTTGTGGAAAGCTTCAGATTCTTAACAGCTTCCCCAGAATTGCAGGGCTCAAAGAATTTTTAAAAGGGTTGAAAGACATTAATTAGCGGACAGATCTAAAACTGTTCATTGAAATAAGAGTGACATGATAATATACATATTTCCAAATGCTAATTAGTTTCTGTGAGCTGACAGACAAGCTAAGAAGCTTGATTTTTATATAGCCTGAGCTCCCACAACTGAAAAAAAGAATCAGTTGTCTGTGAGATCTACGTAGGACTGCTGAAATCCCATTATAATTTCAGCTGTTACGGGTAGCTAAATGTTGTGGTAGCAAGCCTGGTATCATTGGCACTGTATGCCGATGAAGATCCCATCCCAAACCACTGCTTCCACATTCAGAATTGAACACTAACAACCCCAGATGGACAACTTGGCTCACTGGTTTACACATCTATTATTCACCCATTCTTTTGACTCTTGTGAGCTTAACTTGACAGCCTTTAGTTACATACGGGCTGAAGCCCACCCATGAGCTCCTTTTCCTCTTTGTCTCCAGCTGCTTTCCCCATGAGGAGTTATGGTGGGGTGGCAGAAGCATTAAGCATCCCTGGAACTGCTAGTAAGGGTTGGCTTGGGAAGCCTGAACAAGCACTCCACGCTTAATATATCATCCCAGGGTTTGGTTTTCACAGGTCAGTGAGAAATCAACAATCCCAGTAAACCAGGAAGTATTTGACATACCGCTGGCTTTTAAAGTAAAGACTTTAATCAGCAAGTCAGGAAAAAAATGAGACATGCAAAGTAATGACTTGTGTCCATGTGTATGTCCAGTTTTCAGCTTTTTCCAGGTTCTTTTTCTTTATGACTGGAGAATACATTGTACACACTAAACATTTTCTAATGTGTAAGCATGCTCGAAGTTTCTTTGAACGTGGGCTATAAAGGGCAGAAAGGGAAGACTACCTGTTCTTTGCAGCAGCCTATACATCTGCCTTGCAACAAAACACATGCAGATGCACATACACAAAGGAACATTCGCATTTCAACAGTTACCGGTTTAACTTGTTCTGCACTGCTTTACAGCACCACTAGAGACCAGTTAGATCAATTTGCCTTAACATTAAAAAAACCAAGCAAATAAAGTAAATATTTTTATTTATATAACTAGAATGCCAGCAAACTGCAGCATCTACATCAATTTATAAGATGATCTTCAACTAAGAAATGCTATAGTTCTTGTTTTAGACAACAGTGGTTGGGAGGAGAGGGGGAGAAAGAGAGCCTGTGATTCCATTTTCCACTGATTAATTTTCCAAGTAAGTAAAAAAAATTCTAAACAAAGCTCCAGCTTCTATAAAAATAGCAGCATGAAGGTCAAAGATAGTTGTGAGGAAACTGTAAACTAGGAGCTGGAGTTATATTAAAAAAGAAGGAAAAAAAGATGTATAAAATATCCCTAGTCCTGCACATTGCAGTTGTGCATCGGGTGTGGTGAAGTTCCATAAAGCAATTAGGAGGCAAAGCTTCCCTTCTCAAAGATACAAGGCTTGCCTTCAACAGAAGGCAAATTGTGCTTCTGTTTGTAATTCTCTCAACAGCTGTTATAAGGCAGTGGCAGAGTCTCATATGAAGCAACTGGTGTAGTTAATGGCTATTCTCATTAAATCCACCTTTCAGAAGACTCCTCTCCCCCCAAGAACAGACATATTGTAACATTAAGAGTTCCTACTGAAACAAACAATAGCTGTACAGCTGCAATTATTTTTATGCTCTTTTGCCTTCCCCTCCAAACAGATCAAGTGTTTGGCTGAGATCATATTCACCTTGAAGTTTCTGAAGCAAGAAAAGCCTACAGAAGCAAAAAGTAACATACTTATTCTCTGTTGAAAGTAAAATAAAAAAAAATTACTTTGAAATTGCAGACTAAGGACTAAAAATAAGTATTGTACAAACTTTTAATCTGTGGATTTACACACTTGTGTTATGTCCAAGGACAAAAAGCAGTTTGACACTGCTCTTTTAGAGCAAATGTTGCTATCATTACTGAGCAAGTCAACCATGCTGCAAGCATAAAATAAATCCCTCTAGAACAACTGATTTTTCAAATGTTACAATATTTTGTTTTCATGGTGTACAATAACTATAAATGAACAACTTGCTCAGAGAAGGGACACTGGCCTGCCAGCCAGGCTCAGTGGTAACAGTCACTACCAAAGCTTCTGTGCAAGCACCTCTGAGAGCCAGGAACTGTTGAAAAATTATTGAACTAGGTATTTCTGCCAACATGCATGGCAAAATCCTGTCCATTACTCCTGTCAAACAGATGCAGGCCGGGATTTTTTGGCAGGTTGGTTGGCTTTTTTGTTTGGGTTTTTTTTGTTGTTGTTGGGTTTTTTTAATATATATAGATTAAATGAACAAACGGAGTTTAAACATTCACTTGCCAAAAACCCAGTGGGATTTTGTGCTCTTCTGTGAATCAGTAAATTGCAGAGACTTTTTTGAAAGCTTCCTATCATAGTTTCCTCACAAAAGCAGGCCGTGGAATCCAATATTTACTACTGCTCAGTTCTTCATTTTGCAAACTGTGTCACTTATCTACTGTTTGCCTGTACCCAGAGTTAAAATATCTGGAAAATATATGCCTATAATCTGGATTAAAAACCCTAATGCAAACTATGCACTCAGATTTTCCTAACTTCAGGCAATTAAGAGGCTAAAAATTATGAAGTTCCCCCTACATAAATACTTTTACATGTGTTTTCTGAATAGACAGTGACAAGCATTTTGGATATGAAAACAATGTTAAAAGCACCTATTTGGTGCTTTTGGGGGTTGGACTAGATGACCTCTAGGGGTTCCTTCCAACCCAAAACATTCTATGATCCTATGATTTCACAGATAAACCCACATATGCTGAACCACCACCTATTTCTAGGTTGAAAAAGACAACAACCCTCCCCTCCAGCATTTTTTGTAAGTATCACAGTGATTTCTCAGAGTTGTATCCTTTTACAAAATTGGAACAAGCTGGCAAAATCTGCAATAGCGCGATCACATTTTAGCACTAAGACAACTGAGAAGGGTTACTGTATTCTGGGTACAGCAATCTGTACTGAACATCTGAAAACCTGAGTTACAAAATAGTGCTTCCCAAACAGTGAACGTATGCAGATTTGCAAGACCAATAAAAACATGTTTCAAAGCTGTATCCAAGACCAGTACTGAGAGGAGAACAATCCTACTTCTTGAAGCATGGAGCAGCCTAGGCTGCAACTACTGAATAACTGGTTTATAGTAAGAAGAGCTTGAACAGAGGCAAAGCACAGAGAGGTATTTACAAGTAGAATATGAGTAAGTTTCAGGACAAAGCTGAAGACCCTCTTTAAAACATTAACATTCATATTTACTGCCTGTTTATTCCACCTGCTTGCATCTGTCCATTTATATTCTTGGGTAAGTATTTATAAACATTACTTTCCACTGTTTTTCCTTCACCATGATGTTGCAAAACACCCACACTATTCAAATTAAAACCCCCAAAATCTTTCCCTTACAAACTTGGGGTGTAGCATAAGTCAACAAATTCTGCCAACTCTCTGTCCTTCAACTCACGCTCATGCTTGATACCTGTAGTTCTGTTCAGAACACTGCAGGGGAGACTCATCTTGCCTAACCTTAGAAGCCTAGGTCAGCTAAAAAACATGGGCAAAACTGCAGTAACTTACCTCAGGCTTCCTATAAAACCACTGAAGAACACATGCAATTTTAGGACCTACTTTAAATAGCAAGAAATGAGTCACAAAACAATAAACAAACCAACCAACCCACCCTTATTCATACTCTTCCTCTCTAAAAGTGTTTCAAGGTGAAGCTATCCACACTGACATCATGTGAAGTTAGATAAGGCTCATCTCCCTTAAGTGACAAAAGACAAGTCTTTCTAGATCTACAAACTGACCTGTTTGGCTGACCATTCAGATTAAAGTCAACTTGTTTATGTGTTGCTTCCCTGGTTCTACAAGTCATTGTGAAACATCAGTTAGAACCAGGGAACCAACAGGGAAACTGTGAAAAACAACCTTCAATTTAACCTTGGCAGCTAAGCAGTAATAGAAGAAGTAGCAGAGTTGTCTCCTTTCACTGGGAGTAACAGCAGCAAGAGCTCCAAGATCACTTGCTTCAGCCAAGGCCAAAGGGATCTGGATCAGCTCCCTCCATTCTTTTTCCCTCATCTTTAAGTAGCAAGAGCCTGTGCAGCTTCCTCCAGACTTTGTATTGAAAAGGTAATGCCACTGAGCTGCTACAGAAGTAGGATGCATGTGTGTGTTAACTTGTGGGACTCAATAGTGCAAAGTATTGTTGAAGCCTGCCTACAGGGTGAAAAAGCCTCAGAAAATATTACACCTATATAAGCGAAACCACCCGCAATTAAAGTCAACAATACAAAGATCCTTAAGAAACATGTGCTTAAGAGAGATCTTCCATGCTACTCTAGAAGCATGAAAAGTACTTCCAAAACCTCTCCCCTTTCCTCTTTTGTCTCTCCCTTCCTCAGCATTTTCACTTTTGCTTAATAATAGGCGTCGTTGCACACCAGTTACTGACACCCAGGTTCCTGAATATGACCATGTGCAGTGTTTAAAAACATTTTTATCATTGAGATACTGTTGATCTCCTCCCTCATACCCATCCTCTCCCTGCTCATTCATTCACCGTCAGAACTGACTGTTGAAGAAATTAGGCTTGTACGTTAGAAACACCTCCCCCTCCCCCTACACTAACAGAACTCAACAACTATATTTATGTTTTAGGATGTAAGAGACCAAGTAATCATAGGAATTAAGAGAATAGCTGTTGACATCTTATTTCACAATCTTCCTTTTGGCAGCACATTCTGCTGACACATCCTCCTTATTTTCAGATAACAGACAGAAGCAGATGAACACTGGGGACAATCTGCTCTACAAATGCTTAAGCTCCTAAACCGATTAAGTCCATAAAATATCACAGCAGATGGACTGATGTAACAGCTAAAAGCTTTTTTGCTTGATTTCTACTATGCTGCTGCATATTTTGGCAATTCTGTACCTGAATAAGAGTTTCAGATAGGTGTTAATCAGTTCAGCGCGTTCATCTAGGTCAAGACAAAAAGATCAAAGCCTACTTCTTGCCACAGGTAAGAAATCTCTCACTCTAATTATTTCTTGTTTTCTGTTTTGAGAGAAGCATTCTGAAGGCCTCTAGCTCTCCTTATTGACCCAACAGGAATCATAATGAAACAGTGAAGGCAGAAATGTGTAACTCCTATTGCCAGAGGAATATTCAGCTTCTCTCCTCTGAAGAGGAAAAAACATGGCTGCCCTTAAAAAACCTCAATTTGGCAAATGTTGTCCCAGTTTTCAAGAAGGTTAAGAAGGAAGACCCTGGTAATTACAGGCCTGTCAGCCTCACTTCAGCAACGGGTAAAATTATGGAGAAGGATATTCGGGGACTTTGTTATTGAAAACCACTTGAGAGTCAATGCAGTCATTGCTCATAGCCAGCATGGGTTCACAAGGAGAAAGTCTGGCTTTACCTTTTATGACAAGGTCACCCATCTAGCTCACCACGGGAAGCCAGTGGCTGTGCGTTTTTTTTATTTTAGCAAAACTTTTGATACTGTCTCTCACAGTATCCTTCTGGATAAACTGTCTGGCACATAGCTAGACAAGTCCATAATACGCTGGCTGATGGCTCGGGCTCAAAGGGTTATAGTAAATGGAGTTACATCAGGCTGGTGGCCAGTCACCTGGGGGGGCTCCCCAGGGCTCAATTTTAGGGCCAGTGCTCTTTGATGTTTTTATAAATGACGTGCACACAGGAATCAAGTGTACATTAAGTAAGCTTGTCGATGATACTAAACTAGTAGGAGCTGTGGACTCCCTCGAGGGTAGAACACCCTTACAGAAAGATCTGGATAAACTAGAGAGCTGGGCAATCGCCAACCGTGTGAAATTTAACATGAGCAAGTGCCGGATTCTCCAACCGGGACAGAGCAATCCTGGTTATATGTACAAATTGGGGGATGAGAAGCTGGGCAGCAGCCCTGTGGAAAGAGATCTGGGGGTTTGGGTCGATGACAAGTTGAATATGAGTCAACAGTGTGGCCTGGCAGCCAAAAGGACAACCATGTCTTGGGGTGCATCAAGCACAGCATAGCTGGCTGGTTGAGAGAGGGGATTCTCCCACTCTACACTGCACTGGTGCGGCCTCACCTCGAGTACGGTGTGCAGTTTTGGGTGCCTCAATACATGGACATCAAACTATAAAAGTGTGTTCAGAGGAAGGCAACAAAGATGGTGAAAGGTCTCAAGGGCAAGACTTGCAAAGAACAGCTGAGATCATTTGGTTTGTTCAGCTTGGAGAAAAGGCGGCTGAGGGGTGACCTCATCGCAGTCTACCACTTCCTCAGGGGGGGCAGCAGAGGGGGAGATGCTGATCTCCTCTCTCTGTTGACCAGTGATAGGACACGACCAAATGGAATGAAGCTGCATCAGGGGAAGTTCAGATAAGACATCAGGAAAAGGTTCTTCACTGACAGGGTGGTCAGTCACTGCAGCAAGCTCTCCAGGGAAGTCGTCATTGCACAAATCCTGTCAGAGTTCAAGGAACGTCTGGATGATGCTCTTAGTCGTATGGTTTAGTTTTAGGTAGTCCTGTGAGGAGCGGGGAGTTGGACCTGATGATTCTTATGGGTCCCCTTCCAGCTTGAGATATTCTACAATTCTACAATTCTATGGATTCTTTTCCCCTTTGAAAACTCTGTAGAATTAAGGTTTAGCAATGACAGCAGAGGCATGTGAGGCATCTATCGGGTAATAACAGATGTTTCCTTATGAATTCTGCAAGAGTTGCCTCCTCTCAACCCTATTTCCTTAACGACTGTAGCTGCTCTTACCCCACATATGCTCAGGAAGAGCCTTATGTTAAAAGAGACCAAATGGGACACAAACAACATACACCTTGTTTCTTGGACAGGAGGAGAGGACATAATTCCTAGGTGTTTTCCCATAAAAGTCTTTTTCTTTCTTCATTCTACATTCAGCCATGTTTTCCACAGTCATACGAAAGTCACCACCACTGGCAAATCAATTATTGTCCCAAATACAAGGGAAGGGCACGGTCAAGTAAATGTGATCTTTAAATATAAACTTTGACTCAGAATATATACTAAAACTTGTGAGTTCCTGTTCTGTATAAAGACTTTTTCAGCTGCTCAAGAGTAAATAAGCAGCATCCTGAGAGTTTCTTCGATGCAAAACCTAAATTAACTTAGCTGTATAAAGGGAACAAATACCATTTGAAGGAAACCTCGTTGGTTGTACCAGAATTTCTCACATTTATATAAAAGATGCTGACTTAGCTGCTTCCATTACCCTTCCTCTATGAACTAGTATTTTTTTGAGTGAATTTTCGATTTTGCCAAGTCCTGTAAGTTACAGAAAAGTTAATAACAATACAAAGATAATAAACAAATGAAAAAATATTCCTGTGACACTGTACCTTATTGAGTTTGCCAAGGGAAGATATAAGATCTGCCCATTCACTTGATGATTCGAAGTTTCTCAAAGCTTTCTCAATTGCTGAAGAATAATTTCTGTATCTGTAATCACCAAGTAACTCCTGTTCTTCTGGATCCATCTTCAGTTCTCATAGCAAGGTGAAATTTCCTGATAAACTAAAACAGGCCCACAGTTACAAAAAGGTAACCTGCATTTAAGTTCTGGCAAACCTCAAGTGCTGTAGGATAACAGTAAATATGTAGAAGTACTGACGGATCACAATAAACAGGTCATCTGATCAAGTTTCAACACAAAGTTAAAAATAATTTAACAGCATGACTCCAACTCCCCACTGCCTGTTCTAGAGGTTTTGCAGTCACATTTTCCTATTTACAAAACATGTTTTTTCCTTCCGTGCCCATGGATCTCTCACACAGTAATAAAGGAAAGGAATATAAAGTCTCACTATAAACAGTCAAAGTGCTGACAAGGGGTTAGGGAGAAGCAAATAGTTTTCTTTACTTATCATCTCTGCAGTGTTCTGAAAGGTTACCTGTAGCAGTGGAATGTGAAACATTTCATACCAAAATACAACTTTCCAGAGGAATTCCATTAAAGGGCCTCTTAGCCTACAGCAGAAGGAGCTCTGAGAACTCTGTATCTCAATTTGTCAGCAGCAGATGCTGAAGTACAAGACTAAGGTGTTGTGCCAAAGCATCGAGGCATGCATTCTAATCTTCCTTTACTTCATTAAAAAGTATCTGTATATTTTTATGGAGGAACAGTAAGTTGTCCAGACCTGATTTTCTCATATTCTGCAATGCATTTAGATTAAAAAACCAAAACACACCTGTTTTAGAACAATGGGAAACAAGTGTGGTCGGATTTTGCATACTGAAAAATCGTATCTTCACTCCTGTGCTAGCCATGACACTAGTTCTCCTGTTAGCTAATATAAAAATATTCTTCCAGAGACATGCTTAGGTTTAGGAATATCTACGCTACATCACTGATACAGAAAAGAAAGCACAATAAAACATTTAATAATGTTTTTGAAAGACATCTGCATTCAGTTTCCTACTGTTAGGACACAAAAATAAACCTAAGTAGTCCTCTATACTCTTTTAAAACAGGTCATCCCTCACAGCATTAAAAAAAACAAATTTAAAAAAAAAATAAATCAACAATTGTGTATCATCCGTTAACTTTAACATCAATGTAAGATTTTTGGTAGCAGATTCTCAGAAACAGAAGAATGCCTGATGCATCCAAAAAAAGGAAAGGATTTTAAAGGCAGGTTTAAGCCACCTTTGCACTCCCCTGATAGTAGGATTCAGCCATTGCCAATAAAACTACTCTGTCATTCAACCTACACCCATCTCTATGGGGAAAAAAAAAAAAAAGTATTATCACACAATCTCATCAGGGCCGTGTTTGGTTGTTGGTTGGTTTTGTTTGTCTGTTTTGCTACAGTAAAGGTTTAATTTTCTGGTTTCACCAGGAAATATGCAGTGCTTCTCTCAGCAGAGAATTAAGAGAACCCCACTGCCTTGCAGGGTATAACATTTATCTGGGACACAGCTATCCTTGCTCCAACAAGGATTTTAAAAAAAAAAAAGAAAAAAAAAGAAAAAAAGTCAGCCCTCCATTAAAACCTAACGAAGTGGCAAACTTGCGCTATACCGTCAGCAAAAATTACGAGTAATCTGATACAGACACTGGCAGGGCAAGAAATTGAATCCTATTTCCCTCAACTCATGTAAGTACCTTAACCATTGGACTACTGGATTGTATTTATGCTTAATTTATGTATTAAGCAAGAGCTAGGAAGCATTCTAGCAGCCCTCTGCCAAGACAAGAGTGCTGCCACTTCCATAAATAAGAGATTTGGCTGGATCATTTAGAATCGAGCAGCCGTTTTGCTGACAGAACACATAATTTCTTCATTTGTAAATGCAGTATACCCGCATGAATCCACTTAGAGAACAGGAATCAATCAAGTTATCAACAGCATTTAAAGAGGTTCTAAATATTCTGTGAAAATCATGTCCTAAAGCATTCTCATAGCATTAAAACCTGGTCTATTTAAGTAAAATCTAGTTAGATTCTGAGGGTAAAATAGAACATACCTATTAAAGAAAAAAAACAAACAACCCCTAATAAAACTTCAGCTGGGGGGAAAATTGTCTTATTCTGTTCCTAAGACACTTTTCTTTGGACTTTGCTGTGAAAAGATGGGTGAATAGCGCATTTCCACACAGAAAAGCAGTGATGGACCGAACGATTTAGCGTGCATTGATGTTCACGTACCTATGCTGTTAGATGCCAGCAAGGTTTGAAAAAACCCCAGTAATCTAAATACATCCAATAGAACACATTTGTGCTTATATACAAAGGCAGGATGATTAAAAAACCGAAAACCAAACAACAAAAAACTCCAAACCAAACCCAAAAGCCACCTGCCCAGTGACCTTCAGGCACGTCTCCCAAATCCCGGGTCACAAACTTCCTTAGTAAGCGGAGACGTTAATGTTTCTCATCAACTTTCAGCACCGTCCTAAGGCCGGGTAACGAGGCGGGCGCTCTGCCTCTGATTCCTCCCCAGGGACGAGGCGCTGCCTCCCCGGCCTGCCGGGCCTCTGCGGGCAGCCCGCGCCCCGCCGCCGGCTGCCGATCGCTCCAGAGCCTGGCTGAGGCTTGGCAGGCCCCCGGGGAGGGGGCTTGGAGCGGGGGGGGGCATGCAGCCTCACGCCAGGCCCGGCCGCGGCGGGGACCGGGGCCCCCCTCTCAGAGCCCGTCGGGCGGGGACGGGCCGGGGTCCCCCGGGACACCTTCCCCCGCCAACCGGCAGCCCCGCGACGAGGCTCCGCCGCGGCTTCCCTCCAGCCTCACCTGCCAGGCAGGGACCGCCCAGGCCCTGCCGGCTGCGGCAGCGGCGATGACNNCCGCTGAGCCCGGCCGCGGCGGCAACTCTCCTCCCCGCCAGCCCCGTACCTGGGCAGGGCCCCGCACACCTCCCGGCCGCGACGGCGGCGGCGACGACGTGTCCCAGCCCGGCGCGGGGGGGGGGGGGGGGGGGCGGCACCCCGCGGTCTCTATGGCAACAGGAGGGAGCGGAAAAAAAAAACCCCAAACAACCAACCCACCCCTCCCGCTCCGCGAGGGCCGCGCCGCAGTCGGCAGCTGGGGTGATACCACTGGGTACAGCGCGGGGGAGGGAGAAGCTCGTAGACCGGTGCAGAATAGCTCTGGGTGTCCCCGCCCGGCGGCGGCCACCCTCGCCTTTAACCGCTGCCCAGCCGAGAGGGGAGGCTGCCGGTCAGTGAGAGCCACAGCCCGGGGCCGGTCACCCGCGCCCCCTCCGCGGGGAAATGGTACACGCCGGCGGTCGGTCCCGGGCGCCGAGCGCCCCCTGGTGGCGCGGGCGGCTCCGCGCTCCCCCCGCGGCCGCTCCCCGCCAGCAGCGTCCCCGGCCGCGGGGCCGCCGGGGAAGCGTCGGGGAGGCGTCCTGACGGCGGGTCACGCCCGGGCCGCGTCCTTTGCTTGGTGCATCAGCCTCGGCGGTCTGGAAACAAGGCGGCCGCTGCGCGAGAGCCGCAACCTCGCGTGTCCGCTCCCCCCGCCAGCGCCCGCCGCGAGTGTGCGCGTTCTTGCGCGGAGCTGGGCAATGAAGGCTGTTACCGGCCCCTCCAGGCACAGTGAGTCTCAGCATCTCCATTGCACTGAAGCCGGTAAAGGCACGTTGAGGTTTGCTTCTGTACCAGCTGGTTTTAGGCATAAAGCACTTTTGACAAATTTTGTAGACGCAGCTTTCACGGGGATTCAGGTTCATAGAATCATAGAATCATAGAAGGTTTCGGGTT
>BOSO01014586.1:3050-27779 GCA_018403395.1 Gorsachius goisagi | reverse complement strand
CATGGCTGGCTCGTGCTTGACTTGCTGTCCACCAGGACCCGCAGGTCCTTTTCTTCCTAGGGGTGTTCCAGCCAGTTGTCCCCCAAGGGGCACTGGTGCGTGGGCTGATTCGTCCCCCGTGCAGGAACTTGATGAGATTTCTGGCAGCCCATTCTTCTGGGTTACTGAGGTCCCATGCAGAACAGCAAGCCTGAAGCCTCAAGCAGGTGCCTGGCCTCTTCTGAATTGGAGATAGAGGAAGCTAGTGGTGATTTGGGATGTTTGCTAATCTGTGCTGGCATACCCTAACTCCATATACAGGAGATGGAATTGGCAGAGAGAGGGATACATTGGTAATGGTATATCCTGGACTACTGATCCTTGAGCGATCAGGGACACGGCTATCTGAGTCAAGTGTCTCCCCAAGATGATGCAAAGCACTGCAGTCAAAAGCACTACTTTTATCCCTCTGAAGTGGCAATACAATTTCTAACTCATAACATAAGAATAGCTGATTTTAACAAAACACTCTAAAAACATAACGTTTTGGGAATTTGAGATAACTGGGGATTCAGGTACAAGCTAGTGCTGGTTTGTTTTTTTTTTTTTTTTTTTTCCTCTGCAAAACAATTCATTGGTAAATATTAGTGCTCAGCTAATTGCCTCCTACCATGCTGTAATGAGCATCCCTGATGTGCTATAACATTGTTGTAACTTTTACAGGATAATTCAAGAAAATAGTTTAAATAAGAAAGCCTCTAACATTCTTTTTGAAAATGATACAAAATTAATATGCATTATCTTCTGTATTAGCAGTGTTAATTGTAATATCAAGATCATATGGAAGTTGCAATGTTAATTTTACTAGTATGATCTTAATGCAAAAAAGGTCTAAAAGAAGATAAAGCTACTAATAATGCATGTCTATTAATTCAAGGTATATTAATACCAATTAGCCTTGCTTTAGTGGAGCATGCCATTGGAAATGCAGCAATGCTCATTTTCAAGTTAAACTCTGACTATACGTATCAAAAGCATATGAGCTTGTGCCCAATTCAAAGAGAAGTACGCTTAAATACGAAGAAGAATCAGCGTTTTTAAAAAGCCAGATTGCAATGAAAGTGTTCCAAGTTCTGAGTTCATCTTTAATTTATTAATCTTTCACCTGCAAGATTAGATATAGCAGATCTATTTGGTCATGCACCAGTAATAATTTGATTACAATTACTGAAGGAAAAAAAAAGTATCCTGGCAAGTCAAGCTCAAATGACAGTTTTCCAGAATGAAGATATAGGTGTTCTCAAGACCCTTAATTAATCCTGTTTACAGTACAGAGTGGAAAAAGAGCGATGCTCTGAAAACCCTAAAATTCTGAATCTATGGAAATCTTTGTAACACGTATTGGTTCATTTCTTGGATTACAGAACAGAGACAAATAAACCATAATCTATTTGCAGTGCTCCTCAGAGATATAAACACTGGTATTTAATTTACTTAATAACTTGCTTATGTACTTGTAATGGTTTATTATGTTCATGCTGACTACTGTAACTGCTGTACTCAGCTTGGGAAGGCTATTACAAACACCCACGAGAACTGGGTTTTATTTTGCGCACAAGAGCACGCTGTTTGTGAGTACTCATTCAAAACTCCAGGCGGAGTCCTTGGCTCCAAGTGGTTCCTGAACCACCTCTCGTAAGAAGCTTTGCATCCTCACGGAGGTAACTCACGCACCTGAACCCCCGTCACCTCCGATGAGCATGCAGAATAAACTATTTTGGTGAAATAACAGGGTTGAGGAGCTAGTTAATGTTTAGGCTAAACCCCCTGAAATTCAAGGACAACTTGAGTTAGGAAGATCAGAAGCAAAGGAAATTTGAAACAAAAAAGAAAGTGAGACAATATGTAAAAAAAAAATTCTCGTTAAAGAAGGACAGAGTAGCAGCATTGTTTCAGAATATTGTATTTAAGGTCTTGTTTTAAATTGTAAGTCAGTGATAAACATTAATGCCTACATATATTTTTTTTTTTAAAATGCTACTTGGGATTATTTTGCAAAGTAAATCCTTAAGAACAACAATTCCACAAATATAATGGAGATGATTGCCAAATATCAGTATTAAAACTCTGCAGAAAATAAAAATATTATAATCAGAGTTATTACTTAAAACTAAGTTAAATGGACAGTGTCCCTTCTGATCATCCAATGTTTTAAAATTTATTTCAACTGCCAGAGATAATCTGATGTTTGCCTACTCTGAATTACAGTAACTCCTTAGTGATGAATATTAAATTTCTCTGTAACATAAATTTCCTACTCAATTCAAAGGAGCCTTCACAGATATAAAATACCATGTAGCCAAATCTCCTGTAACATGCCACTTCCAGTTAGAGGTTGCATTTCCACAGTTGTAAGTTACCTGCATTGAATGCACCTACTTTTCTCTGTAGAAAAAAAGAGATTTTTGGTTGCTTTGAAATGAAGTCCCCTTCAAGTTACCATGCAGTCACTACTTTCTTGGTTTTGGTTGACTTTTTTTTTTAAATTTTTATATATATACACATACACATATGTATACATATATATATATATATCTTTGGCTAGTTTATATTCATATATAAACTAATGTATTCACTGGCAGCAACCTGTTAGTGGAGTTTTGTGATCTTAGGTTCTTAAAAAGAGAAAGATCTGAAAGCCACCAAACACTGTAACAGAATGAAACACGTTGTAAAGAAAAAAAAGAAAATACAGTGCAAGAATAAGGAAATATGAATGTGAAAATATTAGAAACTTTACAGAACGAAACTAAAATACTGAAAAATAGGTATCTGTCTCTCCTATTCCCTAAGAAAAGGCACAGATCTCTTCTAAAGGCCCCTCAAACCTCGGGGAGAATTAACTCGATAATGTACATACAACTATTACATATCCTTCCCTGCTCCACAGTTAACTTTTTTAAAATTAGCTGGCAATATTTTTAGTGATTTTTTTTAAACATTAAAATAGACAACTTCAAAAACAATTTCTCTAAGTTCTTTACAGTTAAAATATTTTAAATTCTTGGATATTTTAAAATTAAAGATTTTATCTGCTTTGATGCAAAATGAAACTAATAAATTGATGAACCCAAAAGTTATCAGTCTCAGTTGCTTGATTTTGAAAGGCATCAGTGCAACTGCACTATCCTAAGATAGTTTGTAGTGGCCCATCTTCCCCTCAGAACTGAATTATCCCTTTATTCCTCTCGTCTGGGTAACCACCACAGCATACCCTGGAGTCATATAGTGCACTAGGCACATCAACGCCTCCGCCTCCAAAAGCTGATACTGACACCAGATACTGAAATATTTAGTTACCAGATACGTTTGTTCCCCTGATGAAATACAACAGTGAACCCCTCGTTATCTTCTCTTCACACGATTTCAAATACTTTTTAATTCAGCTTTCACTGTGTGCTAAAGTTTTCTGACTATACATGCGGTATTTTGTTGAAAGACTACATTTCAGAAGCAAAATACAAGCAGAGAAGTTCCATTCGTTTTCCCCATTCTCTTAGGCAGGCTTAAAGCATTGTTTATAATTAATGTATATGTTATCCTTATTCATTTTCAGTTCCTTCTTTAAAAATGAAAGAAAAAGGCAAAACTCTCTACAGCTCCCTCAAAGAACATCCTCTTCCTAGCCCGTTTCTTATGGCAAGACTAGGACACCGCAGCGCTGAACCGTCCTTTGTTGCTTTTAGGGTGTTAAATGTGCAGAGCTCGCTCAGGTCACAGCCAAATCAGGAAATCCATTTGGCTTTTTTTTTTTTTTCCTTCTATTTTTACAGCAAAGAACATAGGTTAGAAGAATCCCAAAAGAGCAGTGGAGGAGAAGAAATCAATACAGATCTAGTTTCATTTTGACTGTTACCCTGAAGTTTAATGAATTTTAAAAGATAGCTAGAAGCACAGAGAACATATACAGACTGACAGAAACGCCTATGCAAATCTTATTCTTCATAGCAGTTGCACCTCAACTAAACCACTGAACACAAGGCAACTCTCTGCTCTTCTTTACTGTTATAAAAAGAGCGGCGCTGGAAGAGAATATAATAATACACTATGGAAGATGCTCCAGATTCGCCACTACTTTCCTGTACGTACCAGCAAAGAGCTTGCAGCAAGTGAATTGTTTTCACAAGCACAAACTGCAGGGGACCAGACTGTCCTCTTCTTTAAAAACACACATGTCCATGGAAGAAACATCGATCAAACTATCTGCAAAAACTGTACCAAGAAGAGGAGCTGTTTATGCTACAGACTAGTATCAAGCACAATATTCGTTATTTCAATTTTTCATTTACGTTACAGATATTTGCAATGGTGGTATCTTGAAAACATCATAAATGTGGGTGGTGCTAATAAACATTCTCCCTTTCAATGGCTTACCACTACAATTTATTCTCCTGTGATATCCCCAAGGACTATCCCCGTCTCTGAAGATGGAACCTCAAGGTTTCAAAGGCCCACAGCATCCACATCTATCAAAAAGACTCTTCTAATGACTGAAGTTAGATATAGAGAAACACACACACGAATTCTAAAAGTACTTGGGACTCAGAACTCGTGTGTGTTGGATCAGCTACCGTAACCTTATGGTAAAATCCCCGTATACAGGCTTCTGGTTCAATAACTAAGACTATATGACGGCCCACAGGTATCAAAACAGACTTTATTACGGCCTACAAATACATGTATGTGCATGTGCACACCCCCCACAAACCCCGAAACGGAGACCCTCCAGCTGCCACTGACAGCGACTGCTCCAGAACTAGAAGCAGCACAGTCACACTTCTGGAGAGCATAGTCTGGGCAAATAAACCTTACCTATAAGTAAAGTTAACAAGCTCTGATGTGCTGTTGTACTAAGACAAGCCTCACCCAGGGCTTTTTCAATAGGAAAGCATCAGCATTACTCTCCTGCATCACTTAATCATTATTACAAAGTTCATTCAGCACTTATCTCAAAATATGTTGGATAACCTAACCCTCAATGTCACCTCTATTCTCATTCTACGACTTTACTGTCACGATTCAGTTCCATGGACTTTTTGCCTGAAGTTACACAAAGTTGCACGAAGCTGGCAAACGATCACCGCAACTTTACAGTAGATAACAGATGCTCTTGACTCCCTCATACTGATAGGCAAAAGCACAAAAGAGATCTACAGAAACTTGGTTCACTGAAACAAAACGAAGAAATACAAATAAAAAGAACACACGGACTTTTGTAACAACATGGGTTAAAGCAGTTATTTTCATAAAAGGAATGTGTCACAACAAGTAATCATCACTTCCATGTTATTTCATCTCCTCCTCAGTACTGGAAGAAATAAATAGATGTCACATTTGTAAATTCCATTGGCGCTGTTCCATTAAAGTGACACTTGATGTATTACGTGATTGCCTCTACAATGTGTAACATCATTTGTTATTGTCACAGGTACTGTATTTCATGCAAGTGGGCAAACTAGCATTTGCAGTTTTATAATAAACTATTTCCTGCCAATAGTGTTACAAGAAAGTTGCAATTGGCCCTCAAGTATCCCTTTTCTTCTCAGAAAAAAAAAAAAAAAATTTATAGCCACTCAAAGATCAAATATTATTTTCCCATGCACTCGCTGCAGACAACATTTCATTCTCAACCCTGGTATGCTGTATGAGAGCACTTAAGTCAGTGAGACAGAACTGACTGAGCAGTTCAGTTTTCCATCACTGTTCATTATAAGGCCAAATTTCAAGTATTCCTTAACATGATTTCAGGTTACAAATTCATAATTTCATTTTACTGCCTGCAGTTCAACTGCAGCAAGCAAGTCTAATATTTAAGTAATAACAGATCAGAGGGCAAAAATACTACTTTAGCCTGTAAATAGCACTGGTCTTTTTTTTACTGTGCTTTTATTTCATATGTGGCTTTTGCACAAACATCAATATAACAATTATGTGGAGAAGATATTAAATGCTGTGAAACAAGCAAAAAACGCACTACACGAAAAAGCACAAACTATTATTTTCATTACAAGTTTATTTTAACTAAGATTAAATTTTATTCAATTTTAGTTGAATCTGGTTAAGCAATTCTAAGTCCTGTTAACCTCTAAAATGAACTGAAAATGTAGCTCAGGACTAAGCACGGAGAGGGCACCTGAAAGATGTTCCACTGCTCATGTCACAGCCATCTCCGTCGCCAGTGCCGAGTGCGCAGTCACAAAGCTAGATGCTGAGAAGATGTTAAACGTATTTTAATTAAGTAGATTTGTATATAGAAAGACAGTGCCTTCTGGTTGCATTGGTTTGATAAAAAACACAGAAATGAAGGAAATAAGTCCTTTTTTAAAAATCTGGCCCCTTACTTGATTCAGTGCTTTCAAAAATCCAATCTTATGAGCGGCAGTGGAAAAAGTAGCACTGACTCCTGAAAAGTGTTAAAGGGCTAAGAAGAAACAAAGAAAGAAAAAAAAAACCCCACCCTGAAACAATCCATCACCCAAATTATTTAATATATTAATATGAATTTGCTACAGGCTAATATTTATCTTCCTTCCACAATTCTCTTGTACATATAATTAGATAGTACAGGACCATATTGATGAAACTTCAAGTATCTATAAACCTATAACTTAATCACAAAATTAGATTTTGAGTTATGTATGCAAGCTTGTTTAAATAATAATTTTCCAATCAGATCTTATTGAGTAGAATAAGGTACTGCCTTAGATTAATCGGGCTAATTATACTTCATTTAAAATCTGTTCAATAATTTTCTGGCTCCTACTGTAAGTAAGCAAATATTTCAAATTTTGTTTGTTAACAAAACTAGCTTAAGTCCCCAAGAAAAAAAGCCAGAAACAAGATCTATTGAAAATCTAATGAAAAAACGGTGTACTTTCCTACCACTGGTTGGAAGTCTGCTCGTTAGCATTCGTTCCGTATAGTCTGGCGACTGAATTTCAAAATGAAATAATTTTCTTCTGTTTCTAGAAAGTCTTAGTCAACATAATACAAACCTCCACAAAACCCCACAAATATGAACTCCATTACTGCTGTGTTTTTTCCATCTTAACCTAACCCCTTCGTACTGATGTGCTCTCTGCATTTTGTATGTACGTGGATTTTTTTCAAGCTGTAACTAAAAATATGTTTTCTTAAGAATATATCTCTCATGTCTAGGGTTGATATTATAAAGTCATTCCATTTAGATCAAAAGTATGTTAAAGCCATCATTGCATTGCTTCTCACAGGTTTTTTTAGAGAAGTATTGGTTCAACTCACAGGGCTCAGGCCACATTCAGTGTGCGTGGAATTTGCATTATGTGCCCCGGTACCCAAAAGTTGGTTTTTTTCATGAAGTATTTCCAAAGGGACTTCATGGGGCTGAAGGGGGAAATGAAACCGCGTCTGTTACACGCTCTTACTCAACCCTATACTGAGGTCAGCTCCGGAAAGATATGACTGATGTGAAAGAAATCCTGCATGGAAAGGACAAAGTCTAAACTGGATCCTCCTTAACCCATTTCTTAACCATAGACACACACAGATACACATATGGTACCTACTGCATAAACTGCTGCAAACCTGTATTTTCCCTACAGGAAAAACTAATTTTATTATGGTGAGATAACTTGACGCTTTCAAGAATGGCTAACTATTGAAATGAGAGCTGGCAGCCTGCAGCTGGAAATTTCCTCAGATCAGGAAAGTAAATAGTCCACTGAATAATCAAGAGACAAATAATTCAGACTAATTTCTGAAACTGCGAGCATCTCTTCAGAGCAACTTCTGTAAATACAACCCCCCCCCCACTAGCTTCAGTTCTGTTCCATGAAGGTCTACATCAAGGATCCTTTCATCTGTGGTGCAATTTAAAAAGCATCGTGAAAGCTGTATCAGAGGCTTGCTTCAGGAGGGCAGAAGCAGCCAGTCTGTACATGGAACATACCTGCAATTAATAACCCGAATGTAGTTGTTTAAAATGTAAAATACTAGAACAACTAATTCAGAGGCACTGCAGAAGCACTAAAGATAGTCAAGACCTAATGCATTTCCAGCACATACATTAAAATTAATTATGAGCTTGATGGCACAATTATTTGGCTTGGACGATGCACAAAGTCAGTCTTGCAATTACAACTGGATTGTTCTGCCCTGAAATTTCACAGAAATATTTCTGTTAAGCAGTGCACACATATCTTGAAATGGCAACAGGAAATTAAACTACAACTACAGTGTGGATTAATTCTTGTGACATTAGCTTTCCTCAAACCGCTATGGCAATTCTTTACCAATGCAAGTTTGGTTTTGTTTTCTTTAAATAAGGATAATACACAGTATTTTGTTAAAGAGTTAAGTCACACTTTGGCTTTGCAAAAAGTGAAGATGTTTCTTCTGGGACAAGTACTTGACATTAAACAAGTTCTGAGAAGTTTGTTGTCAAATCACAGGTTGATAAAATGACTCTAATTACCTCTACTTAATTTGTATTGTTAACTCAGTATAGAAATCATAAGCTTAATCAAACTCTAAAGCAACGTGATTACAATAAAATTTCTGACAGCTACCAAGTAACTTCTAAAGTAACCAAACTAAACAAAAGGCATACAGAGTATTTAATGGACACTGAACTACGCGATATGCATTAAACTATACAGCAAGCATGATCAAAAGAGAATAGAAAGGTTGACGCAAATATAATTTAAAACACAGGGGAAATCAGATTTGCCAAGGATTACTTCTCTGGGAAGTGGTCAAGGAGGAGTTTTACATACACTAGACAAAAACGTCTCTTTGCTAATGGTCAAATATATGCATGTTAACATCAAATCTTAATCTCAAATCACAGTGTGGGCATTTGTAGTACCTGACACATGGAATGTCCATGGCAGAATTTAAAAAAAAAAAAAAAAAAAAAAAGAAAAAAAAGAAAAAAAAAAGGTGAGATCTTAACATATTCTACAGCAATCTTAACCTTGTTCTTGAAAACAAAATGGGGAAAAAAAAGAAACCGCTCAACACCAAAACATGCCCCCCCCCCCCGCAATCCAACCTCGTTAGGTAAATTACTTATCTGCAGAATGATCCATAACAAGGCCAGGACAATATATTTAATCACAGTGACTACTTTAAGTAATCAGTAGTTTAAAAACAACATCAAGAAGCTATCTATGGATCAATGTCATCAGAAGGCAAAGCTGGAACTCGGCACTCAACCGAACTCACGTGTGCTCTGCTCCTGCCATGGCTTTATTACAAAGCTACGTAAGTGGAAAGAGAATCCCAAATGACTTCTGGCAACGTTTTCATCAATACTCCAGCAGCTAGGGAGCTCAGACTTCAACAGAACTCTCCATTTGGAATCTAATACTAAGGATTAGTATGCAGCTCACCTATACTCACTTGTAAAATAAGGTGTCTGTAACTATACTTAGGACACTCAGGTAAAGAAATCAGGTACCAGGTAAAAAACCAGGTAAGCTGTCACATTTAGTGATAAGGATTAGAAAAGCACTGTGGGAAGAGTGAGGAGTTCTGCATTCCTCAGCTCTGTAGCTAGAACCTGTATTAACATAAAGGGATTGTCACACTCTACATTCATATGCATGAGTTACTTAAGTAAAATCCAGAGCTGAGTCAAGCTTAGATATTTGACAGACCGGCTAGTAGAAAACACACTGACAATAGAGACTTTTCTACATATTTATGCCTTTTCCAGTTCAAACTCTAATCTAAAAAGCTCTCTTAAAAGCAATTTATTCAAATAAAGAGGGTGGAAATTGTTGTCAAAGCTTTTACAATGGTAAACATCTGTAGGAAAGGAATTCAAGAATTCAAAAGTGGTGCAAGTTTTCAATTCGTTTCACTTCCAAGACAAATCATCCAGACCTGCCTTAAATTGTGTAATAGTCCTCCTCTTCTTTGCAGTGTTTGCAACACAGAAGGAACTTTTCTTTAAATAAATAAATAAACAGATAACAGACCACTTATACTATGTAACCTCCCTGTACTATCTAAGGCTTCTTACACGTTGCTGCAGAATTGCTCTCCTAAGTTGCCTCGCAGGGAGATTTTTTTTCCCCGTGCCTCCCTTTCATAGTGGGGGGCTGTCAAGACCTCAGAGTTTCAACCCAAAGTCTCTCAATAATCCATCCTCCCTTGCTTACTTTAGGAGGACTCGATGGCATATGAATTTAAAAGATAACCATTACTGAGCCTCTAACCCCAAGCATAAACATTCCGATATGCATAATCTCTCTTTTCCTGATCATACTGTACACTGTTGGGTTACAAAAGCTATGTAATCTGAATATATGTTCACAGTCACAGGACCAGATCACTTACTAGCATAAACTACCACATTTTCACCGCAGTCAATTTACACCCGCTTACGACTGACCGAACAAATATTTATATTAACATTCTCAGGTCAAGATTCTGAAAATGCAACTGGAAGTCTAGTGTTTAGCCTAAACATTTTGAGGAATGCCCATTTTCAAAAAGCATTTTAACTTTCAATGAAATAAGGACTTAAAAAATTAATTTCTGAAAGGGACGAGGAATTGTTAATCGTATTTCAAAACCTGGAGTTAAATATCTATACGCGGTGCTCAGTGTGTAGGTAATTACTCTGAGGCTGACACTCAGACATGAGCTTCACTATACTTTCAAAATAATTAACTCTAGAGAACTACATACAATGATAAGTACTTTTGGTACTTCCAAAGCCCGACTTCCTCTCAGGTTGTTTTCAAATGGCAGGTTAATTGAATAAAACTGGACTTTTTAATTGTTTTCCAATATGGTGCATAGTGGCATATTGGTATTACCTACACTATATGGTTTGGGGGTTTTGATTTCAAGCAATCAAGCGGCTAACCTGCAATACTAAAATGTTATCTCCTACATTATTTGTGCTCATTATTAGGATGAATTACAACAAATTTGCCCCGTTCTTTCTGTTTTTTCCAATGTAATGATACCAAAACTTACAGGACTTGGATAAAATAGAATTTAGTTGCACCATTTTGTGTTCAGCATTTCTCGAAGACCTTCATAGCACACCATGTTCTAAAGTTCAAACACTCAGGAGACACTGAAGCATCCATTACGCACTTACTTATTAATTAATGCACTTTATTAATAATAGAATACACCAAAAGCTGCTGAAACTAGGGTTTTGTGTTTGTAACAGAAATGAAATAATGTTTCTCAGATACCAAAATTATTACATACTAATAGCCTCACTGCTCCTTTTGTGGTCAAGAGCTGTAATACACCTTTCATAAACAGGCGAGTACTTTACAGATAACAAACAGTTGCAATGGCTAAATGGAAATGTGGCAAGGTGAGGTGTTCAAATATATGTCCCAAGATGACCCAACAGTGTTAATCTCTACAGCTGCTCCTTCCTAAAGCACGGGATTCAGTTTATCCTGCACCAGCATAGCACCACTACCACCTATAATTTAACCTTAACTTGGCAATAGTATTCCTGGTTGCATTTACTTCAAAAGGCAGAGGTAATTCCCTCTGCTCCATTATTACCTTAGTTCACAATTTCAAAATAGAATCATACCATTTACTAAAAACCAACTGACAGATATTTTCTGCATTTAATAAAGAAATCAAAGGTATAAAACACAAGCTACATGGAGATTAACAAAAGAACTACTGCTCTTGCAGTAGAAAAACATTAAATTGTATAAAAAAATCTTTTCATGCAAAATAAATAGAAGCTTTTGGAAAATACTTCAGATCTAGAATAACATTAACTTTCTCTTCAAAACAGGATTAATATTCATTGAGTATAAAAGTAAACATTGAGTATAAAAGTAGCAGGTGTAAGAGGGAAAAGTTGCTGGTTCTACAGAGAATACTATTGACAAGAGAAGATTCTCTTTCAAATAACTGTGGGGCTCAGTCTACAATAAATAACAAGTAATGGACAACAAATAGCAAAATGTCATTCGTCATGACAGACTAAAATGAGCCTTTCTTTGCTAATGTCTTCAAAATGCTGACTGCAAAAAGTTTTCAACAGAAACAAGCAAGCAGTATAATGAAGGGCACAATTCAGCTGAAATTTTGCCTACTCCAACAGAGACTAATTTAGACAGCAGTTTTGCTACTAATGAGACCAAAGGCATTTCCCCAGGTCTTACCGATTACTACCCATTCTTCAAGTAATATCGCAGACCCCACCAAGGAGCAGATGGAGGGATATGGTCTGGAATATTTTACGCTAGCAGTGAAATATACGTCTGTCAAAAATAAGAGTCAACTATAGACAAAATAGTGTTTGAGTATTAGGCTAAAATATAAAATCAGATATATGGCAACAGCTATATTTATCAACAGCTTTTTCAAAGGGGAAAGAATGAGTTCCCTCTGTATTTCAGGGGGATTTTACTAAATCTTACCAGTTAGTATGAAAATAGGGAATAGTATCTAATCCAAAGGGAAGACAGGCTCTGCATGATAATAGAGAAAAAAATATTAGTAGAGGTAATGACAGTAGAGAAGGACGTGTGGACACGCATTGGCAAATTGAATTAATTCCCAAACACCCAACTTCAAAACATTTTCTGAAATGCTGTTGCACCAGCTACACAGATGTGACATTTTTTATGTCTTTGACCTTGCAGTAACTCAGAGGTGGAAAACTCTGACTGAATTCTGAGCCTAAAGTCAACTGAAAACTCCTAAAAACTTTAAAATGGCCAGAAATTTTGCCTGTATCTCCAGTCCTAGGTACCTCTCCTTTATTTTTATCCTAGAAGAAGGAATGTCAGGTGTTTATTGACATTTTTACTCTACAGATTAATTTCTTAGTCAACAAAGATTAAAGTCCTGTTCATTTTTCATTAAAAACAATGATATAATCTTTGCAAATACTGTTTTTATATAACACAGGGTTGTTTTTTTTTTCCAGCCAGAATTTGGAAGAAGGAGCACATATATATGCCTATTTGGAACATAAGACTTTGCTCTTCAGTAGGTGTTTGGGCTATTATAAAATGTAAACCAGATTTCCAGTGAGAACCTAAGGAATTTAATGTATCAAACAAATTAAAAGGACTTCTGGTAAACACCTCACCCCTTCTAAAGGGGAAATTTTTGCTTTAAACAATGTTTAACAGAAGGTAAGAACATTCAGTGTATAGCATTAACATACTCTTGATCTAGCTTCCTGGATAGAATCTGTAGAGATTTGAAGGAGTCAGTTCTGTTATGTTTTGAGTGAAGTAGTAATGAACACCACAGATTACGGTGTGGAGCAAAAGAACTCTGAGTTGTTGATGTTATGTTGGTACAAGTCTATGGAAAAACACATGTCACTGATATGCTAGAACATTTATCTCAACCAATACAGGCAACCAGATAGGACTGAACCTATTTTAGGTAATTAAACAACAAAATACAATGAAGGACTCGATTTTGTTGTTGCCTAGATGTTTCCTAATGTGTATAACTTGAAGATTGTCCAATTATCCATTCATTTCAAAAAACATGTGTAATGGTGTTGACATACTGATACCGTAAAGAACTTTGAGTAATCTGCACAGCGTACAATAGAGACATTCTATTTTGCCCTCAAAAAGAAAAAAAAAAAAAAGGCATTTTTAATTTTCAATGCAAAATTTTCTTTGTAGACAAAGACTGCCAGATGGGAAAGGTCAAAACTGATAAAATAAACTATTCTGAAGCTTATATATAAGACTATATAACAAGCTACGGAGAATTAAAGAGAGACAAACAGGTAGGTTATTTAAAAGAAGTGCTGCCCTGTTCTTAAGAATATGAATATGTTTAGCAATCAGTGCAAAAGCAAGCAAGTACTTAATCCTCGCAGCTGTGAAGAATGGGCCTGATGTGCTGAAGCGTTCAGCAGGCTGGGATTTCTATACCTGTTGTCCCGTTATGTCACAGTCAATTAAAAAATTCGGAGGGCAGAGTTCGAGGACATGAGAAAAAGAAAATATGCTTCCCAGAAGAATAAATCTGAGTCAAAGTAGCACCTTTCTTCTGAAGACGCTTGGACATCTATTTATGAAGATCTATATTTATTCCTTGTGGCCACTAGAGCCTTAATCAAAGAAATAGCCAAAATTTCCACTTAGAGTTTATCGCCATAGAGTTGAAAGGGAAATAATAAAGTGATTTCTTTTTTAAGACCATTGTCATTGGAAAAGGAATATTTCAAATACGTGCAGAACTTTGGCAGTATACCTTTGTTTTCAGTTCATTTTGGGAGACAATATTATATCTATAAATTAATTGAAAATAATATTGTTCATTAACTACTCACTATACTGTAAAGATCATAGTACATTATAACATAGTCTAGATTTTTATCTTGAGGTTTGTATAATAAAGTTGTCAATTGTTTTTCTCTACTTAAGAGTATAAATTTAATTTATAAATACTTAGAATTATGAGGTAACCCCATAAAATGGTAATTTTTATTTTCTACAGGTGAAAATATTTCAATGCATTTTCAACCTACTAAAAGCACTTTTTGTACATAAGGTAAGGACCGTCCAATTGTATAATCCAAAACTGACTACAGCAGTATTAAAGAGACTTGTATTTTGGGCACTGACAATACTATTTTCTTACATACTATTTTAGACACTTACAATACCTTTCTAATCTTAGAGGACTGTGGGCTAAAGGTGGGATTAACAGCATCAATCCCCACCATCAACAAATAGCTGTTGACTGACTATGCAGTCATAAATGTAATTATTTATAAATTATTTATAAACCATATAAGGGCAAAGCAGAAATCTTAGAAAGGCATTTAATTCAATGGGCCAAAGCGCACCACTTCAGAATTTGACTTCCAACAAATAAATCTTCCTTATGATAATTCAGCTATTTTCCCTGGAAAGAAAAACGGAACCTTCTTAGAGTACCATAGGTATGACGATATGGGTGAAAGCCTGCAAGATGGACTACGAACTGTTTTATCAGTAATACTATGGATAAATAGTAGAGGAAAATCGCAAGAGATCTGTTTTTAATGGTTTTTTTTTTTCTTCTGGGTAGAATGAAGGAAACAAGTCTTTAAAGGATCAGTAAACCAGGACAGAAGAAGAAATCATTGCCCAGGATGTAGGAGCAGATAAAGCAATACACAGCCAAGGGGATAAACCAGATGAAAATTAAATACCTTGGGGCATCAAGGTCATATGAAACATGCAAAGTGGGTAATGGAATAATTTAACTATTTTCTTCCTAGCAGCTGGCATAGCACTGTGGTTTGGATGTAGTATGAGCAGAACGTTGATAACTCACTGATGGTTCAGTTGTTGCTGAGCAGGGCTTACACCAGGCAAGGACTTTGCAGCTTCCCCTGCTCTGCCAGGGGCAAAAGGGGCTGGGAGGGGGCAAGGCTGACCCCAACTGGCCCAAGGGCTATTCCAGACTATATGACATCATACTCAGCGTATAGAGCTGGGGGAAGGAGGAGGAAGGGTGTGTGTGTATGTGTTGGGAGTGACGGCATTCATCTTCCCAAGTCACTGTTACATGTGATGGAACCCTGCTTTCCTGGGAATGGCTGAGCACCCATCTGCCGGTGGGAAGAGGAGAACGGATTCCTTGTGTTGCTTTGCTTGCACACACAGCTCTTGCTCTCCTTATTAAACTGTCTTTATCTCTACCCACAGGTTTTCTCGCTTTTACCCTTCTGATTCTCTCCCCCACCCCAGCAGGGGGGAGTGGCTGGGTGGTTGCCAGCTGGGGTTAAGCCACACCATAAATCTAAGCAGAAACAAAAATATGTAGACATGTTTTTGAAGGGCTTCTTTTAAATGACATTAACGAATGTAAAAGAAGTATACATGTATACATAAAACCTCTGTTTTCTAAACACTGTTTGCAACTGTACCCTCACATATACACAAGTAAGATTTTATCCTGAAAGCAACTATGCACAGTATGAACCACCTACATGGAGTACATTCACAGCTCAGTTATTTGAGCACACAAAATCTCAGCTGGGGTATTGTTTTAGTTGTTAGCACTCACACTGAAAACTCCAGCAGTTGGGTAAAGCGTAACAGTAAAAGGAATTGAAAAAGATGAGTAGGATGTAATCTATAGCAAGCATTTAACAGTGGGAAGTTAAAAGTTTTCTTTACCAACACAAAAATAAGAGAGACTAGATGATAATTCAAAGAAAAATACTGACGGAAGCATAAGAAAAACATTCCCTCAGTGGAACATACACATTACTGGCCTGATATTCTCAGCCCTGACATTTTGCCTGACATTTCTGAAACAACTGAAGCTTTCTTTCCACAGGTGTCAGACATTTCCTTCCTCTCTTTAGTCAAAGTAAGTGGCAGAGATGCCTTGTGAATTGAACTTCTTTTCTGGACGAGTGCAGTCAGTCTCTGCAATTAGAACATAACAGTCTGTAGTTGAGAACAATTGACTGAATAAAGCTTAGTTTTTGCAAATTACACGTGCAAGATGTTGAACAGCCACCAACCTCAGTTAGATCAATGGACTGAAGAATCATCAGCATTTTTTAGGAAGTACTCCATAACAATTAGAGCATCATTATCAATACTGGGAAGACAATGTTGAAAGGTATTATTAGAAGCTTCAACATGTATTGTCTTCAATCCACTCCTTTTAGAAGTGACTTCTCCTACAGAGTCTGATACAAAGCACAGTAACAAGGAAGGTAGAACCTGAAACAGAAGTAGGGGAGTTTGCTATACACTACCTAAATAGATCTGAGCTCTAATTACCCATTTGTGCTTCTAACCATCTAATTGGTCTCGCAGTCAAATCACCAGAGGCAGAGTAGTCAAATTAGCACCCACTTCCAGCCAGAGATACAATGTATGGGCACACATTACAGTTACAATAAGAGAGGTAATTCAGCTGCAAAAGTGCTCCTTCAAGCCTTAAGTTGTACTGGATATTACTTGGTAAATCCTACTAATGCAGTTCAGTAGAAGCTTGAAATACACAATCCTTCCCCTCGCTGAAATTTAAGACCATAGACTCTTTCCTCTACCTTATTTAAGAGTGGATACATGAAAATAATCCATCAGGTTCTAGCTACAGGGAAACCCATGTTTTTCATATTTGGACACCAAAATCTAGGCCAGTACACATTAGTGCCTTAGGTCCATATGTGGATGTTTTATAGATATTTATTTAAATCTTCAGTTTCTTTTATCCCCTCTGCTTTATTCTATTCCTTTTTTTGCAGTTTCAATTCAGCTTCGCAAATGACAGGTACAACACACGTTTGAGTTTGAGGAAATTTCTTTTTAATAATTACTAAAATATTAAACCACTCCAGCTTTGAAACTATAAATATTTTCAGCAAGCTATAACCAGCAAACTTATGATGATATCTGTGTCATGAGGACATCTTTCGGCCACCCAATTTACCTCTGCTATTAGGTGCTCAAATCCCAACTGTAAGATAAATTATCTAATTATTTAACTTGTTTTAATTAATCAGGTAAAGCATTATTGTAATTTTCACTATAAGCAAAATTTCCTCTAAAAGTAAAAACCCCAAACTTCAAAGATCCTGCAGAAGCCCTGTCTTTGCAACTGCTTGGTGCATAAGCATCTCTAAGAGACAGCTGTAAGATCCTAATAGCCCACTCTTAGTGTTATCCTGGAACTTCCATGAAATGTAATTGGTGTAAGAAACAGATAAACAGAAAATAGACCTGATCATGAACTAAGTAAAAAAAAAATAAAATTATAAAAACCCCAACAAAATCCCCTGTATTAAAAGGAAGCAGAATGAAGAGAAGACTAAGCATGACTGAAGAAAGAATACAATAACTTTGTTATGGACTTATCCTAATCACAGTTTATCTGACTGAACAGCAATCTGGTACAGCGTGGCAGACCATGGTGTTGAGCAGCACAGCTTGGCAACATTGCAAAAATAAATATCATTGTTATGAATGCTGCTAAAGCCATTTTGCATGACAGGTAAGAAACAGGCAACGCATTAAAATGAAAGGGATATCCTTAGCTAAAATAATGTGCTTCCAGGTTATCCACATAATCAAACTTGCATTACTATTAAAGTAACAAGACGTCTACAACGTCGTAATGCTTAGACTTTTGTTCAGGCAGCAAGTAGGAAATTCTTACCAGACCAAAAAAAAAATCATGGGTATTCCATTAAAATGTAATTATGCCATAAATCATTTTACTGAATCAAGAATTCAATAGGATGGAACAGGAAAATACATTATGTATATTCATATATATATATGTAAAGATACAAATATCTTTCACTAGCTTTTTAAAATAACTTACTTGTAACTGCTCAAATTAGACTTTTTTAAAGCAACAAGTTCTGAACAGTGCTCATCAAGAGTTTATCTTTGGTTTGCACACTGGATCATGCAGAAATTAATACAGGCTGGTTTTGCACAACCTGTACTTCCATCAGAGGCTAACAAACAGTAACTTGGGCATAATGCATGCTCACTTCAAGTACTAAACCAATTTACAAATTACATACTATACTATTGGTGTACTGTTGGTATAAGAACGTGTTTTTAAAAATGTAAAGTAAGGGTAAAAATATCATGAATGATAAATGCATGTCACTCATAAGTAAGAGGCAGTTTTGATAACATCATTTATGAAAAGCTTGGCAGAGGAAAAGGTATGATGAAGACTGCAAAAGGAAGAAATATTTCTGTAGGAATTTTCTGCCCATAAGGGAGAGAGCCAGGCCAAGAGAAAACTGTAACATTACAGAACAGCAGTTTGCCTTTGTCTTGGAAAGGTGTTTTGAAGAGTTTCTAGAAAGCCTGGAGAGCCTCTGAATTGCAGATCAAGTCCCATAGAATTCTTGAATGTGCCCCTAAGCCACTTTTTCTGCTCTGTCTTGTCAGCCAGTTGACAAACATTACCATCAGTTCCATTTTTCACGGGTACACTCTATACCTAGCTTCAGTGTGTCTCTCCCACCACCACCCCTCCCCATCTGACTGATTTTACCTTCAAGGAAATGCTTGGTTCATTTTGTAAAAGGGCAGAGCGATAAAAAAAAAAACGAACACAAACACACTTGCCTTGAATTGTACACTTTAAAAAAAGTCCCATAGTACCTATGCAGCCTAATGTTTGTGCAGCCTAATGGCTAATGAATGCAAAAAGATGTCTCCCTGTAAATCTACTGAAGCCACCCTAAATAGGAGATGGGGCATTTTTATCATCCACAGGAATGTTCCCAGTCTACAAAGAATTCCATCTGAAGATCATCAGGTACCTTGAGAAAATATACTACGGGTTGCTTAGCCCTAGACCACCTACCATAATTTTACTCTTCAAACAATTCAGGCTGCAGGGGGAATTAAGTAGTTTCATCCCAGAGGGCTTCATAAAGCATTTCTCAAGGGCTTCCCGGGGATGGGATTATTTTTAACAAGCCATGTTCTCTCGAAGGATTTAACAAAACATCCTGTGGGGTGAAAAATCAGAACAGGTTTTCAGTCCTCTGAACTGTCCTTCCCTCTATCTTACTGGTATAGTAAATTAAAAGTTTATTTGAAGAGTGCTTTAGATCCAGCATCAAATTCAGAGCACGGCACAGCAATGTGAGAAGACAGCAGAAAATGAACACACTAGGGCACCACAGATCACCGAAACAGAATAATCAGGTCAAATAATGGACAAGTGGCAAATGGGTTAAAGATCATCTCTTCCCCCGATAGATACCAGTATCCCAGTGATACCTACCTCATTCCACCTTCTCAAAAAAAGACAGTCACAGAAAGAAAGGGTTTTGAGAAATCCACTTGTCAGACAACTTCGTGTTTCTGCCCTTTTTCCCATATCCTGAGCTTCTCCTACCATTCCTGCGTTACCCTAATATAACATCACTCTGTACCCTCGGACTGTAACACGGCAAGGCTTAACTCATGTCCATTTTCATTTAAACGGTTTCTTTTGAGATTTCAAATGCTTAAGAGTTTTAAGATATTGCGAGGAGTAGTTTACTGAGATTAAAATTTCTAAATTATATTTGAGCACAACACTGCTGTTATTATTATGTTCTAGCATATTATTTTCATAAAAAAAGGGAGAAATCAAGAAATTGAACTAGCATATCAATTTTCTTCCTCTTCCAATGCCACAATCCCTCTATGTTCATGCAGCAAATAAACTAGGAATGCAAAAGAAGAGCAGCATATTCCAATGGACAAAAAAAAATGAATCCAGGAATCAGTATGTGTCTCTTCGACTAACTTTATAGTCAGGAAGGATAAATCACTTTACCTCTGCACAACTCAAAATGGGAACAGCAAAATCCTTTTCTTCTGCTCAGGAATTCTGAATCTCAGTATTTGTTCTTTAAATATCTGACAGCCAATAATTAAGTATTGTTCTAACTTGTCAGAACAATGATATTAAAAAGTCAGTAATTGTCCAAAATAGCTTTTTTTTCTTGCAAGGTTTCCTAGATAAACTGTGTATGTAATACACATCAATTTGCTACTCAGATTATCTAAAAAAACCAATAATTATAATTATTTAATTCTTCAGTGACAATTCTTTAATATAGTTGATTTTCAGTATTTTAACTTTATTTTGATTGTTAACATGCAAATCAGAACATTGCAATAATCAGCAGTTATGCTGATTTTTAAAAATCAGTCTTCCACAATCATCATTTATCCATCTCTAACTGCTTAATATCACAACGCT
Source organism: Gorsachius goisagi (assembly GCA_018403395.1). Classification (NCBI taxonomy): domain Eukaryota; kingdom Metazoa; phylum Chordata; class Aves; order Pelecaniformes; family Ardeidae; genus Gorsachius; species Gorsachius goisagi. Next base: position 7,040 of record BOSO01014586.1, on the reverse strand, counting down.
TCCGTTTAGTCATTGTTGATTAACAGCACACTGAAGCACATCATGTGAACCTTGAAGAATAATGAACTTATACCTGCACAATCAAAACCAATCAACTATGTTTCCAGTATTATCCAGTAAACAAATGGAAGTGCCAAAGGTAAAACTTTCAGAAGTATTAATGACTAAGATGGCAAGGAAGTTAAGAGAACGCTGGAGTGCTTCTGGAGATCTTATCTCAAGCAGAACTGCACTATTCTGAATGATTCCAGATGTGCTTTTAACAGATTTCTAGCTGGATTTAGCTTCTTTCCTCTGCAGATAGGATTTGCTGGTAGTAATGCATTTGTAGTTCTGCTTTGTGACGTACTAGCCAAAACAAAACAGGTTTATTGGGATTTATTTTTGTCCTGTATTCTGGTTATGTTCTACAGAAAAGGACAGTGGAGAAGTAATTTCGCAGAATGCTGTCCTACAATACAAGTCTGGCAAAACAGTGTATTGTTCTCAGATGTGATGAACGAGAGTCAGACGATCTGAATAGCCAACATATTCTTACAAAAAAAAAAGGAAAACCTGTTTTCTTTTAGCTGATTGGTGTGACCTCGATTTTGACCCCACATTCTCACTCTTCAGAAGAGAAAACAGGTTACGTAAAGATAAATTACAGATATTAAAAATAAAGTATGTGGAATAAAGAAGCATTATTAGGATTTATAAGCAGGTTTCTTCTAATAGATAAAAAACCCACAAATCCATCACTGGACAGAAATCTGAAAAAAAAAATACTGATGTACCAACATCAGCCTGAAATAACTCAAAAAGGCAGAAATCTTAGTATAATTCTAAGTATCAATATTAAAGCGACTCGGAAACTTTTGTCAAAATATGCCTGCATAAAAATTGCAGATTAATTGAAACACAACAAAGGCAAACAACTCTTCAAAAAAGCAAATAGATCATGGGCTAAAGAACACATTTTCCAAAACCCGTTTTCTGTGCAGTTTCCTGGGCTACAAGACTATGGGTTATTACCTAGATGAAAGTCTTTTTTGATTTCTCATATGCATGTCGAGAAGCATTTTTCAACACTAAATTATTTTCTGTGTGTTGGTATATTCTGAAATTACTGTTACCAACCTAACTGTAATTGCTATATCGTCTCCTATATCCTTTCAATGATCACCTCGATTACTCAAATTTAAAGTAAAAAGTATACAGTATTAAAGTAATGTGTATTTAAAAGTTGAAAAAAAGATGCAGCAAGGCCCTTTTGAAGGGACACTAGCTCCACGCTATTCTGTTGACAGGCTGCACGCAGGAATCGCTTTTCTTAAACATCAGAGCTCTTACCTTTTCTTTTGTTGCCACGCCCATAGGGCCTGAACCCTATATTGCTCAATTTTCCAAGTCCACAAAAATTTAACTAATCTTAGACGGAATGATCAGGAAGGAGAAGCGGATGAGTTCTCTATTTAAATACCACTGTTAAAGTCTTTTGCCATTTCTCCTTCTAATTACTTTTTTTCCTCTCCATTAAGCAGTAGGTGTCTGGAGCCTTACCAGAGCACAGGGAATCTGGGTATTGCAAAGTCGTGTCTACAAAGTAAAAACCATTTCATGTGAGGATACCCACCTCCTTATCACAACCAATTATTATAGGGATACCAGCGCATTAGCACAGCCGCTAACAACTCAGTTCAGTTTTACTGGGCTATCAGACATAGCTTAAGAAAAGCAGCTGTAAACATATATGCATCTACACATTTTACAATACAGATAGTAGAACTGATACGGATTGCTACACAAGCAATATTTCAGAAAACCTGACGAATCTGTGTATCAGACAATTGCTTTAACCACAAGAATTTGTCTTAACTAGAGCAATACGGGGCAAAGTAGAAATTTCTGAGGCTCAGAATAGCTTTCCTGTGCCCAACATCTTGAGCCACAAAATTAACAATGCAAACATTTCTTCCAGGAGTGACAACTTGCTTTCAGGTTGAAGAATTGGCTTTGAACACCATGCAGTAACTGTGGCACCTACCAGAATGGTGTGATGGTCACCGTAATTGACCTTCCAGAAAAACTCCATGTAGCTTTTCATGTATCCTGCTCCACAAAAGAATCATGAAGACTACTGTGATGTTGCAGCAGCTAATATAAACACTATTGAGCCTCAAGGTTTCTTTTATCCTTTTCTCTTTGTCATCGTTTCTCAGAACCACTGGATATAGCTCCTATTCAGACGGCACAATTCCTTTAGCACCCTCAAAAACTGTCTATGAACTACCAAGACCATTCCTTACAGTCAGAAAAGAACCTAATATGATTAAGTGTTACAGGGTATGTCATGTACCTTACTAACGCATTTCTCGCCACGTGTAAGAAATTCCTTAATAAAAATTCTGAAGTATATTTCATCCTGTCATCTTCCTCATTGCACAGCACCCAGTACTGTTTGAGAAATGTTCTTTAAAGTCTACAGTCTACAGACTATAATAAGTACCTGCATTTCAGCTTTAAACTTATAGCTCTCAGAAAACATTCACTGATTCTTCCGATTCAGACAATTCCTGCTATTTTTATTCTTTAGATTGGGTCATAAATGAATACTTGCCATTGTGTTGCAATTGCATTAGATGAACATGTTGAATCAGTCACTTCTTCCTTTGTCTGCCAATTACAATAGGAGTCACAGAAGCTTTCCCCTATTTTAATACCAGACTAAGATAAATTTAAATGATTGCATACTACCAACACACACAGCATCTTGTTCTTTATCCTCAGGAAGACTGAAGTCCTTCAAACAACTGATCAAGAAGGAAGACCAAGAAAATTAAATGTATGACATAGTAGATAGCAATAGTCAATTCAAATAAGAAAATAATTCCGTAATACGTGATTCAAAAAAAAGCTGAGTTCCAGTTAAAATACAAAACCAAATTTTACTTGTGCCAAAATCATATTTTATTCTCACATCTCATTTTGTTGATCAATATCTTGGGTCAGAATTTAAACATGGAAAAGGAAAAGACAGGCAAAATCTGTTCCGGCCTGACTTCTTATATTTAGCCTGGTATTTTGTTTCCCTTCCTATCATACAGATGTGTTTTCTCAAAGTGTTACAGCCAGCCAGTTCTTATCAGCTGGACTATAAGGGAGAAGGCTGTAAGGGATACTTGGGGGCTTTCTGGCTTCATGTCACAATTCCCAGGTTATTTTAGGCCACCCTGTCCCAGATTGCCTTCCGCCCCCCTTAATATCAGTGTCAACAAAAAACAGGCTGTCAGGCTGAATTTATTCTAAAATGTGTTATCTACTCACAGAATAACAGAATAGTTCAGGCTGGAAAGGACCTCTGGAGATCACCCAGTCCAACCTCCCTGCTCAGAGCAGCATCAGTTAGATCAAGTCGCTCAGGACCATACCCAGCTGCGTTTTAGACATTTTCTCCGGGCAACAGTCTCCCTGGGCAACCTGTTCCAGTGTCTGCCCCCCCAGTCCCTGTAAATAATAGAATCCACAGTACTTGTATATTCAAAACACAATAAAGCCAAAGTTTTCTTTAATAAAAAAATTGAAGCTAGGATTTTTCTCTTCTGAAGGCGAGACATTAAGGTGCCTTTTCAAAAACTGATCCACACTGAGACAAACATCTTACTGAATCACACTACTTCTGTGCAAGTTTCCGTTGCCCATTTCTGCTATAATACAACCATCAGGGAAGAGTTTTTGTAACAGTTTCTATGAACGGCAACTCCTCTCTCTGTTCACAAGATAATGGTTTTTTAAACTTTTTTTATTCTATGAAGTTGAAGGAGAAACTGCGATGAAGAAAAGTATTTTAATAAACACAAGTCCTGTGGAAATCAGTAATAAAGAACCTGACCCAAAACAGAGCAGATATTAAAATTCAATAATGATCTCTGCTAGGATCACAGAGATTCTGACTTAGAAAGGAATATAGATTTGTATAGCTAAAAATTACTTTATTAAGATTTATATTAC
>BOSO01014584.1:8883-50874 GCA_018403395.1 Gorsachius goisagi | reverse complement strand
CTGCTCTCAATCCCTTCACCCTCCAGCCTGTATTGATACCAGTGGTTGTTCCAACCCAAGTGCAGAACCTCATGAGGATCACATGAGCCCACTTCTCAAGCTCATCTGGTGCTTCTGGATGGTATCCTGTCCTTCAGGCATGTCAACCACACAACTCAGCTTGCTTGGTGTCATCTGTGAACTTGCTGAGGGTGCACTCAATCTCAGTCTCTATGTCATTGATGAAGATTAATATTAAACGTTTCTGGTCCCCATACGGACCCCTGAGGGACACCACTCGACACTGATTTCCATCTGGATATTGAGACATTGACAACTACCCTCTAGATGCAACCATACAACCAATTCCTCATCCACCGAACAGTCCACCCATCAAATCCTTATCTCTCCAATTTAGAAAGAAGGATTTGGGGGGGCGGGGGGGAGGACCTGTGTCAAAACTCTTACATCATTGGATGCACACTGGGAAGCCAGTGCCTGAAACTCTTTCCAGTCATTGTGTGGTTTATAGGATAAGTGGTTAAGAAGTCCATCCTAGTCATATCTGCTGCTAACTTGGTGAATGTCCTGTACACCTGATGCAGACATCCTAGAACAAAAGAGTGGTCATAAAAGAGCCGAAGGTACAAAGGTACCTCCAGACTCTTGCCTTCTCAGAGGCAAAAGACCTGTGCAAACGTTCACCAGCAAATATCTAAAGTGCCTTGCCATCTGTTTACAGCAACAAGTTTATTGACATTAGTATTGCACTGAAAACACTGTCTGTAGAATTGATGGCCAAATTTTTAATAATGTTGTTTAGTGGTATTAAAGCAGAAGAAAAAGCTAGAGGTGAAAAAGAACTGAATCCATCATTAGAGAAAGTGTTGGCATTGCACCGTGTCTGTGTGAACATAAGTGAACCAGGAACTATTCATACAGGTTGAGAGCGTTATTTCCCATCTCCTTCCTTTTTTTGGAAGAATATCCTGAGAGTATTAATTTTGAAAAGCAGTTCAAATAATGACGTAATTCAAGCTAGCCTTATTTTTGCTGGCTGGTGGATGCCAGTGCACGTGGAATAGGTAAACTTCCAGCAGCCTGGATGGAAATCAGAATAATTAGAACACTTGAAAGGTTTGTACCTTAGAGGCAAAGGTTGTTGTCCTCCCACCTCCATTTTCATTTACATATTGCAAAACTGGGTAGGAAAGGGAGGACTGAGTTAGGCAGTTTTGCATCTCTGAGTGGGCATCTGTCACTGATAAGCAATTTTGATGGAACTTTGCCGCAGGGAATATTCAACAGTAATATATTCCTAGCTGTACCAGTGAATTTATTCATTATGGATGCCAGCATGAGAGAGCTGAATGAAGTCAAGGGAAATGAAGAAAAGGTTGTGGGGAGAAGATAATGAAAGGAAGAGGCGGGGGGGGGGGGGGGGGGGGCGGCGAGGGAGGCGGCGAGCGGGGGGAGGGAAGACAGTTAGCAATGTAGGCACATATGTTTCAAAGCTTCTCAGATTTCCTGAAACGGAGCCTAACTGAAATGAGTAATAGTTAGAATTCAAACGCAGTATCATGACAATCCAGGCATTTTGGAAACCACTTCCCCACAGAGTCTTTAAGAACTACTTGATGTTGCGGATTATGGTTGGAGGAACTAACATCTGTTGTATTCACCCAGAGCCATGTGTATGATTCCATTTTTTCCTCTGTCTTTTAATGATGCAGATTTTCCTTCCTTTTTTGTTTTGTTTTGTTTTGACTTGTTGAATCAGAGTCATGTCATGTAAAAAAAAAAAAGAATGCATTTGTTTACTTCTGTTTTTCTTTGTAAAAATAAACTTGCAAATTAGAAGAAATAGAAATTCTTTAGAGGAAAATAATGAACCAAGTAATGTTAAGTGCTTGTAATTCCTACAAAAAAGACTCGCATTTCAACATGTAGTATAATGTTAGTTGGGAAGGCTATTGTGTTATGTGCCTATGAATATACATGCAAAACATGAAGATTTTAACAGAAACAGAAATATTAATGCAAAAATTGTTAGATTTTTTACATGTACTGTTATTTATATTTTTTAATAAGTCAATTTTTATGCATGGCAGTAATGAGTAATTAGGAAACAATTTAAAGTCGATACCAATTCAAGCAACAGATTCTTATTTAGTGCATGAAAATAAAAAACAGTTTAAAAAATCACAAAAATCTATGCTACTATGTTCAAAGGGGGCGACAAAGTGTGTTTTCTTCTACCTTCCCCATCCCACTTTGCCAGATAAAATACTGGGCTATTAAAAGTCACAGTGTTGTAGAAAACAGTATGGTTTTCATACCAAGTTGATTGTATTTACCTTGCTGTGGGATCAAAAACTACGATGTAAAATACAGCCAACATACAGGAATGAAAAAAACTTTTAATGTTTCTGTTTGCCTTAGAGGCAGAACCTGGTAGATAAAACATGTAGTAACCTGACCTTGTTTTAGACTCTAGCCTGTTACAAAGTATATTGAACATTTTAAAACTAAGCAATGAATGACATTATGTCATTAATACAAAAAACACTTGAGGGCTGCTAGATCAACCTGTTTTAATCACAGATTAAGAAGTGGGAGAGGGATGTGACCACTCCACTTCTTTCCCTTTTGTACAACGTGTACATATACGCAGAATTAATCAATGCTACCAATTTGCACAAGCCTTCATCTACTCAAATGCTGTCACTCCAGATATACAATCAGACACTTTTTGTGTGTAAACAAGTCATGGGGCTATAGAGAGACACTTTCTGATTGGACATGAATGAACATGTAGGTATATATACATGACAGAAGTGGTGTTGGCTTTACAAGCAATATAATTAATCTGACTCCAGTACTTTTGATCCTTCTTGAAGAGATATGAATCTTTAGAAGACTGATGTCCTTTTCCTTTGCTTTTTTTCAGATTTTATATTGTTATTTCAAGATGAATGAGGAGGAAGTATTTAGTCCATCTTTTGAATGAATTGTATTTGCATACCAAAAATATATATCGAAGAATGACACTAAAGCCTGAGCTGGCCAATCCTTTTTGTATTATCTGAAAGTACAAATTTTGCTTGAATGTAGGTTCATACCTCCTTCTTCAGACTATTGAGACCTATAAGCTGTCTAAACAACCACAGAATCATAGAATCATCCAACCTGGCCTTGAAAGTTTCCAGGCACGGGGCCTCCACTACCTCTCTGGGCAACCTGTTCCAGTCTTTCACTACCCACATTGTAAAGGATTTCTTCCTTATATCCAGTCTAAACCTACCCTACTTCAGTTTAAAGCCATTACCCCTTGTCCTGTCACAGCTGGCCCTACTAAAAAGATTTTCCCCATCTTTCCTATAGGCCCCCTTTAAGTACTGAAATGCAATCAGGTGTCCCTGCAGCCTTCTCTTCTCCAGGCTGAACAACCCCAACTCTCTCAGCCTGTCCTCATAGGAGAGGTGCTCCAGCCCTCGGATCATTTTTGTGGCTCTCCTCTGGATCCGCTCCAACAGGTCCATGTCCTTCTTGTGCTGAGGGCTCCAGAGCTGGACCATCACGGGACTTGCTAGAGACTGTCAGTGCCTTGGGTCTCAAATATCTGGGGCTAGTGACAGTGAGAGTCAATTTGCACAATGACCTGTTAAGATTAATGGTGCATTTTTTAAATTGTACATTTATTCTTACAACATTATTGGTTGCTTTAAAATTTTTGTCATTAAATTGAAGATATTAACTAAAGCAAATGCACTTTCACTAAGAGCAACCCAAAACCTTCATCTCCCTGATTAGGTGAAGCTTTACTGTTGGTAAGTGAAGCTATCAGCAACATCAGACTCCAAGACAACACTTATTACAGATCATCCAGTTGCATACATAGAAAACAGTGGCTCTTGCCTGAATGCAACAAACAGGTTGTTTTGATCCAATGAGAGATTGCACTTCATATACACTATAAATCCCCTTAAGATACAGTAAGAAAGATTATTTGCTCTTGTACTCATTGCAATGAAAGATTTTTAGCTGCTAGGGAAACAATGGATTTTTCTCTCTTGTTCTGTTTTTTAAGAATTATTTATCTCTGAAGGACTGCATGCCTCTGGCAAATTCTGAGTTTTAGAATAGAGAGGCACTAAATGAGATCCTGAGCCCAGTGAAGTCAGCTAAGTTTTGCCATTGAAATCTGCAGAGGCAGGATTTTGCCTACTGTTTGGAAAACATTGCTTGCAGCGATCAGATAGCAACCATTGCTGACATCTAGCAGAGAAAACACTAACTACTCAGCTGTCAGTAGCACTTAACTGTTTCGTCTTCTCCTTGTGCAGACACTAGGATTATGTGACCCAAAACCAGGTGAGTGCTTAGAAATAATCTATGCTCAGGCTAGCAGAAATCATAGGCCTAAGCCTCTAAAGTAAGGACCACTGCTGCCTTATATTTTTTTCCTTCAGCTAGGTTTCTTAAGATGGACAATGGCAGAATCTGCTCAACACAGGGAAGTAGGGCTTAAAATTATCAGGAGAGACTTCACATACCTACTGGTATGTTGACAAGCATGAACACTCTTGTGCAAAGTCATGTAGACACGATCCTGGCTTTGGGACACAAAATTAGATAGAATAGCTTTGATGGGATAGATCATGCACTTATCTTATGAGAAATCTATCTTAGTTATATTCCTTCATTGCCATAAAAGGAAAAACACAAAAGCCAGATCACTTCACTTTCCCTTATAGCATCACAGCTTGAAAGTACAGGGAGTTGTTCATCAAAGATTCAGACTCAGGAAGGCATGAAAACTGAGGCTTGTTTATGATGCGTGTTACCTTCTTGCTTTGAACTATGCCTGCTCTTGCTTAGACAAAACATCTAGACTCTGTTTCTACTGTAATATGGCCTCAAGGATCTCATGGGGGGTTTTTTAGAGTATGTTGTGTGTGTTGAAAGTGTTTTGTGAGAGAATTATTGAGAAAGTTTAGTGAGACGTCTTTTAGATGGTTGCCTGAATTTAGGAATCCTTATCCATAACCCCCAAATTAACAATGCTGCTGTTCTTTACATCATTTGTCCTTGAGAAATCCTATACACACTTTCATGCTGCGAGAGATAAAGATGCACAGAAACACCACTGCAATGAAAATAGGCTTATTTCTAAGAGGCAAGGCCTCATTTTTAGAGTACTACAATACATTACATGAAGTGATTATTTAAAGGATTCTGTGAGACCTGAAATAAAATTATGGGAACTAGATTCTCCTTCAGGAAATCATTTTAAATCTCAGTGACTCCATGTGAAATTGGGACCTTCACTAGAAAACCAGATATAGTTTCAGTGAAAGAACAATAATATTCTAAACCTTAAATCAATACTTAAACTTGATTTAGACATGTTTTGAAAATGTGTTTTTCTTCCCAGCTCTGGGAATCCAATCCTACTATGAGGTGTTCCTTTTTTTTTCCATTTCTTTTTTAGTTAAAAAACTTACAGAATTAAGAAAAGGTATATTAGTCCATGTATATAAATAAGTATCTGTGTGAGTGTAGGGAATAGGTAAATAACTTTGGCAACAGACGCTGCTTTACAGCTAAGAGACTTTTGAAGGAATCAGACTGTTGAAGTTCTGAATCTTCAGCTCATATTAATTTGATAATTAATGGAGATTTAATGTTTCAATAGGGACTGCTCTGTCTGCATGAAATGCGGGAGAGACATCTGTGTCTGGGAACCAACAGTTTCAGTCACCTCTCAGGTTGGATCCTTACTGGATTTAATTTATTTAGCAGAGTGAGACTGATTGTTTCAGCTCTGGATTTGTTCTACAGCTATGCGGTATACTTAAATTCAGTAAATACACCCCTGTCACTACCATTGAACTTAATGGCAAAACTTGTTTCCAAAGGAACTGACCAATAATTTTATTCTGTGTATTGTGATTGGTCTGATGATAGGTACTGAGAAAAATCCACTATTTATTTACCCTACAGTTCCTGTTCTAATATTTCATATCCTTTCATTAAACCGCATGCATCTTTCTCATCTTTTGCCTTGTTCTGATCACATCTAAACTGGTACAGCATGGTGTTTTTCTTGCTACCTGCTACTCACTCAACAGAAGTTAAGTGATTGCTTTCCTTTGTGATTTGTAAGCTCTTCCAGGCATGATTTTGCTTTCTGCCAATCACCCATATTCATTTGTTAACATAGCTCCTTTTGTAGAACGAATATTGATTTAGAAATTCCCAATTAGAAAATGTGTGTCCTACTTTATTTTACCTTGCATATGAATGTGGAGTGACTAATGTGTTGAAACCATAAAGTCAGTTCATATAATTTATTAATCTATAATAACATGACTCATCTAGATCAGGAAAGAGGTAGAGATTATTTCTGTGACCTCAGACCTCTGACCGCTGGCAAACACAACTATCCCGTGGATTGTTTTCTGTCAAAGCATCACATTTAGCGATGTGGCTCAGCATCTTATCTCTCCAAATTTAATATGGCATTTTTTTGCCAGAGGCCCAGCAAGTCCTATTCTTTCGCTGAATATGTACTCTACTGAAAGCTTGCAGTTTAGCAGAAAAATCTTGGAGGGGCATTTGTTAACAGTCTATGAATACATACCCGTAGTGTGCTGTCAGACAAGATGGAATGTAAGCCAATTGGCTTAAAACATCAGCAAGGAATATTAATAGGTCATTAGTCCATACCCTAGAGTACCATCTCATTTAACATTTTAGATTTTTTTTTTCTCTTTTAAACAGTCAGTTTTTTAAAGCAGTTTTTTAGATAAACAAATTCTGAAGAAGACAGAATATAGAGAACATATTTCATTTGATTGGCAGGCTAAAATGGGACAGAAGGAAGGGGGAAACTGTTAAATATGGGGAAAAGACAGCAGGCAAAAAGCATATAAGAAGGTATACATTAAATGTTAGGAAATTATGTTGCAAAAAAGTTACAAAATAAGGCAATTTTTCATGAGAAGTTGGGAGGCAATGTTGAAGAAAGTCAATGCTACATTAGATATCCATTTACAGTACTTGATGAGAAATATTGAAATGAATTCTGATAGAACACACGAATCTTGAAGTTGCTTCCAAGTTTATTATAATATTATAAGACTTTATTAGGAGTATATGATAAAGATCTAGGGAGAGTACAGAAAATCACAGACTGTTAAAACATATTAAAAAAATGCATAAATGCAGTCCTGCAATTTAGTAATATCTTTTTAGTCTCCATTAATGAAACTTGGCCCATGATACCGATTGTATAAAGGGCTGAGGACAGAGAAGAAAATGAAAAGCAAGAAGACGACTATCATTGTCATTCTCTCAATTGCAGTTATTTACACATTAGCACAAACTCCTTCCTTTCTGTAGTGTTTATTATTCTAGCGTGCAAACAATTGTATATTCAATAGAATAAATTCTTTTAACTTCCCATCATCTAGTATTTGTGCGCATTAGATATTATTTTGCTCTGGTAGCTTGAGTCTAGTTTTGAAATTAGGAATGTCCATTAACAAAAGGCAGGACTCTAAGGCCTGCTTTCCATGGAGTCTCCTTCCGGAGGGAAGGAGAATTAAGCTAATGTGCACAGCTTTATCTCAAGCATCCACTCTGGTTTTGACAGATCAGGTACGAAAGGCCATTTCTTTTTCATCTAATTTTTTGGGAAAGGAGTTTTTTTAGGAAAATGAACTTAAGTGGAATCTACCCTTTTGCTTCTCCTTTGCATGGAGAACAGGAGCAATCAGAGCAAAGGAAGTTTCTCTTTTGGGGTTTTTGTAGTTGGCAACTTTAATTGTGCAGTTATTGGACTGTTACAAATATTGGGGTGGGGGAAGGAAAGATAAATGAATGGGACTACTTCTCTGGTAGTATGCTAGAGAGTTGTACTACCCTAGAAAGCTATAGGAAAGCACAGGTGAGGGAACACTGGTAGCTAAGCATGCTCCTTGTGGTGGTTTCAGAAGCCCAGGCAGAATGCTCTGAGATAACTGGTTTTATTTCCCAGGCCATCTGGATTGTGAATAAGGCCTGAGAATGGAAAGCCTGGCCACTGGCAACCCTCTACCTTTCTCCAGTGAGATAGAACTGAAAGTTGACCACATGCAGCTTCCCTCTAAACAGTGCAACAAGCAGAGCTTTGAGGCACTTTAAATGAATCTGGTAACACCTATACCACTGGCACATGACACAGCAGTTTAGTTCCAAAACTCTAGTATTTAGCTAGGCCTTTTCTATGTTTCTCTTTTCTAGATGTTATTTTGCCATTTGTGCAAATTGTATATTCAAGAAGGTTGACGAGAAATATTGAATTAATTTTTGCTGCACTATAAAAACTTGTTATTTCATAAAATATCTTTGCCATTATTTCAAATAAGAACTTTGGGAAGGTGAATACTCACTACAGGTTTTCCTCCTATACCAATATATAAGCTTCTTATTACGGAAATCCAATCTAAATTTAAATGTTTCAACAGAACTATGCTATCATATTTCAGCCAGTTATTTTTCTAATAGTCAAACTTAGTGAAATACCATTAGCCCAGCAAAGCAAGTTCAAACAAAGGGAACTGCTCCATCTAGAGTTCCATCTTGCACACAAGCTTATTAAATATTTTAATCAATTATTTTGCTGGCTGTCATGGCCTGTAGCATTAGCTGTCTCTGACTTTGTTATTTAAATAATTTAGGAACAATGAATCTGCCAATAACCTTAAAAAAACAGTGGCTCATGTGATCTGGTGGTCTCAAACTAATTATAAATATCTGAGGGGAAGGTATTCACATTACAAAAGATAACTAGTTTTGTAGTAGTGTAGCACAGGAAAAAAATTTCTCCAGAAATGAAGTGCTCAGATTCTGTTTTAAACCACAAAGATGATAATTCCTGTAATTTTATCAAAGGAAGTCTAAATCCAGTGCACATTTCTGCAAATACTTATTTGCGTAAGTAACATCCTGTGGCAATGAGTTCCACAGAATATAAAGGTATCACCTAAAACTATACTGAAATATATATGTAGTTTGCATTTTAATTTACTGAAAGTGCTTTAGGCTCAGAGAAAATAAAATATCATTCATGTATTGACCTTCTCTTGATCTTCTTCATCCTACTTAACATATCTGAATGTCTTTCTTACTAGCAAGTTTAATTTTCCAATTAAAACAATACAAATTTTAGATTTCTACTTGCACTGTACCAGTCCTTTCAATATTTTTATCTTCTCTTTTCTGTTTTTCCAGTACATTTTTTCAAATTAGTTAATCAAAACTGAATGCACTCATCAAGGTGAGAAAATTGGTAATTGCATTTTAATTAGTCAAATCTTCTGCAGTGCTACATCAAGGCAGTTATTTTAGAAGATATCTTTACACAACTCAAAAAGCTAGTAGGGGAAAAGATCTAGCTACAGAAAATGACATAAAAATACAGCAATGTTCAGCACATTTTGGTAACTGAGGGGTGAGACAACATGTAACTCACATTAGCCAAGCCACAGCAGCCACCTTTCTGCCTGCTCTCAGCCCAGATGTGGTCTAAGCTGAATTAGCCCAGTCAAGCTGAACTGAATTATTCTGCAGCCGCAAAGGACTACCTGTGTGCAAACAGTTGCCACAGAGCAGCTAACAAATGAGAGATTGGTTCCATTTTTCGCATCTCAGTGCTAAGTACAGCAAAGGTGACTTCTTTGCTGAGTCAGCTTGCCTGTTTTGAGAAATGCTCTGCTCCATCCAGGCTGTTACTGCTGTCACTGGTTTAGAGCTTACTTGTATCTTAATGCTACATGGCAGACCCGAAATCTGACAACAGTGCTTAATTTGGCCTTATCACAGTGTGACTGGGATTAACATTAGAGGTCTGAGTCCATTCAGGAGGTTGGAAATATTCTTAGCATTATCCAGAAATAAAGAAGAAAAAACCCCGTGCCGCCGCTGTCCCCAGTGGGATAATGGAAGAGGAACTATTAGTAGACCTACTGGAATAAACGTGCTAAATTTTAGGACCTGAAAGTTCAAGCAGAGAGATATCAAACGGTCTATTAATTTTTCTAAATGCCCAAGGCCTGGTGCAAACCAAGGTTATTATTCTGAATCGATGTACACAACGGGACTCACATCAGAGAGATCTCATCTCGGATTTGTAAAGTCGTGAAAAGATATACACAAGTGAGATGATATATAATTAAAAATGGCACTGCACTTCTTACAGTTTCTAATCTTGTTTTTATTTGAACTCAATGAGTTATACTCCAGACAAACAATTATCTGACTGATCTTTGCTATCTTTCCAAAAAACAGAAGTTAAAGATTGCTTACGTCTTTCTTCTCTCTCTCAGGATCATTGGCTAGTAAAACAGCATTCAGACAAATTAAGAAAACATTGTAAAGACTCAAACAAACACTGAATTATGCAGGTCGTCCTTCAATGTTTCCATGGAATATTTATGTGGAAGTGAAGACTTGTCTATTTTATATGCTGGGTAAAAATCAAGTATTAATTTATTTCACTACACATTTTCTAATGCAAGAGTAGATATGTAGGCACTCCAGAGGAACTAAGAGAAAAAAAATCCACCCTGCTATCTTCCGGTTTTGTCTATGTAAAAAAAAAAGAAGGGAATGTACATGTCTTTCTTGGAATTATGAGGCTAGTACCTTTCCTTTTATTGTATTATGGATATCTCTTAATGTTTTCATGAAGAAGCAGGTACAAGTCAGTAACCAGGAGCAAGTAGGAAAGATTGATGTGACCCTTTAACAGGACCAATGGAACGGGGGCAAGTCATGCTTAGATGCCCAGGCAAGTAACAAAAGCCAGAATTTCTTTTTTCTTTTCTCAAATTTAGCTTGCTCTACACTAGATCAAAATACTGCCTGGAAGAAGGCCAGCCTGTGGTCTTTTACAGATAATTTCACTGATGTTTCAAAGAATTCTTGCAATAAACCACAAACTTTATCTGCAGCCAACCTACTTGTGTTACATTTGCCTCACTACGTAGTTCTACAAGTGAAGGAAAGTGCTCACACACTAGTCATGATTTATTTTCAAAATTGTTCTGAGGAACCCAGATGGCAGACTGGCATTCTTTTAAGAACAAACCAGAAAGGTTCATATGAGAAAGAATCATGTAGGCACAGGAAGAATCCCTGTGAAGTTGCTTGCAGTGGTTGTAAAGTATGCCCAGCTTCCCACCTCCGAGGCAGTGTCTGGGTGAGGCTCAGACTGCATTGTCCAGCTGAGAGATTGCTGCTTCTCCTGAAAAAAGGTTGTAAGACTTTAAAGAATGTGTTCAAACTGACTGGAAGCTGCATTACTGGTTAAATTTTTCAGTTCATGAGAATGCTCAAGGGTCATCTTAAAAACATATCTCTGACTCTCAAATACATCCACTCCAACCATCCCATCATTCCACAAAGCATCTGCTTCAACTTGACATTGAAATAGACACAGGGCATATTTTAAAGTGGCACTTTTCAATAATTTCTTTCCAAATAAAGTCATTATTATGGGCAGTGAACCCAGGAGGGAGGTTCACTGTAATTTGATCCTCCTCCACTAATTGAATTCTTTTTTTCAATTGCTCATTTAATCCTTGATACTAATTTTGATAGTACCAGAGGGTGGGGGGTGTGCAACCGTCTCCCTGCTCAGGGCCAAATAAGCCTTTCAAAAGTATTTTACAGTCACTAACACATGCTCTAGTAATAGCCAATAAATGTGCATAAAAAGAGACGGCAACGGGCCTGAGGAAATACAGTTATGGGCTGTATCCAACCTCTGGGTCACAAGTTCCCCACCCTTCTGGTTCACAGTAGAGAAAGAATTATTGATGATTGCTACAGGTTTGCGGACTAAACCTACAAATTAATCCCACTTTGAAGTCCACTCAGTATTCTGTAGGCAGGCATGCCCAAGAAAACAGAACCTATAAACATGATAAAGGAAAAGGGCAATAGATTAATGTATCCACAATGGGCCGCTGCAGTACAATTATGAAACAGAAGTACAATATTTCAACAGATTATTCCTTCTTCTGGTCCTTAACTAGCACTTTAAACAAATTCAAAATGACATTCAAGTTTTCTGGGAAAGGAGAATCCACTGCAATAGTCTAAAAGTTAGTAAGTCAGTAAGTCACATAGGAAGGGTACACTTTAAAAAACACGCCTGTGCTTTCCAAAAATTTAAAATGTTGTTTATGTATCAAAAAGAAACAATTCAGCCTATTCCCAAAACTATGGTGACATTTCCTGTTTCTTACTCCAATATTCCCCTTACATACTGTAAAGAGGAAAAGAAAAAAAGTTTACCAGATGCATGACCATTGTCTGACAGAGGCAGGAATACTATTTTCTAAGCTTCATATGCTAAAACTTAACCTCTAGGTACTGCATTAAAAAAAGTGAATGGCAACAAAGAAAGCAAAAGTTTTCAGCGAAAGGGGTACACACTTGACTCAGATAATAAAAATACTGAATAAGCATTCACACTGCACTGAAGTAACTTGTAAGACCAACTCATGAACTTAAAAGGGGCTAGAACTGTGCCAAGGAACACTGCTGCTACTGATGTGAATAGGAGATTTCACATTTGTTTTGGTTTTTTTTCCTTTAAAAGACTTTGAGGATATGCCTACTTTTAATACGATTAATATACAATAAAAGTTAATCAAAGAACTCAAAACCACAGAAATTTGAATTCTTATAACTTTATAATCAAGAGGGAACTGTAAATAGCTTCAAAGTTTATTTGGTTACAGGTTTCTATATTACAATGTTTACTTGACATTTTTAAACAACTGCTGACATTTAAATAAAAAATGCATTCATGACTTTTGAGTAAAATTCTTACTGATTTGTAGACATTGCTCCCTAGCTGCAATGTTTCTAAAATACTTTGAAGAAATAGGTAATTTAAAAAATAATGAGGATTTTAAAAAATGAGTGGCTATATTCTTTCAGCATTCTTAAAGTATCTTCAGAACTATCTGGTTCATAGCAGACCTCTGAATTATGTTACTGCTTAGTCACAACCATGTGTTTTTGTTGTCTGAAAAGCATTTATTGGAATACCCAGTAAAAGTATGAATCATGGTTATCAGTCATGCTCATAACATATTATTTTTTATAAGATACAACTATATCACCCTGTAATTGTGATAGTACCATTAAAATATGTACTCTTCCACTAATTACATAGTCTGTGATTTACCACAGTTAAAATGGAGTTAGAGGATTGATATTCTCAGTTTAACTCCTCTTTTTTTTTTTTTTTAATTTGCTAGTCCTAGCTGACTAACATTCTGTCAAGAAGCCAATTTTTTTTTTTAACTTGAATTTTCACTTGAATTTTCCTTTTGGTGTTATTTTAACAGATTATATAAATTAAGGACAAGATATTTAAAAGCATTTTCAATTGCACTCAACTCTTCTCACACTCAAGTCAGCTGCCTCTTCTAGAAGTAGTCAGCCAAACCTGAACTTTGGCAAATTTCCGAAAGCTTCTCACCCTAAGTCATTCCTTTCCTACTGACACGGTCCTTCTGCATGGTCTGAAGGTAATTTGACTGCACCAGTGGTTTAGAGTGCTTCAGAGCACTCAAGAAATAGTTTATAATTTAATGCATTTCCTTAAAGTTAGATAGATCACAACCTTGAACAAAGTTGTCTAATCTTTGGTTTCTTTGGGAAAGTGTTTTTTCCTACCTCTGATGAGCTTCTTACCTTTATTTGAACTAATCTTTGCCTGTTTTATTTGTGAAACACATACAACTTTTCTTGTTTAAGAGAGAAATTGAGAAATTCCTGAACAAGACATGACCACTAGGTAAAAGTACTCTTAAGGCTTGGTGTCATCTCCTCTTTCTGCTCTGCAGCTGCTTCTTTCAGTCTCTCTGCTCCATAAAAGAATAAGCCATTTCCCAACATTTGCACAATTCACAGTGAAAAGTCTGGCTGAGCTTTTGAATATGCTGGTTACACTTCCTTCTAAATTCCTTGCGTACTCTTCCTTTACTACCTGTAGCCATTATATCAAAGCCAGTAACACCTTCACTCAGCTTTCTTAGAGTGTTTTTTTCCCAATAGAAATAACTGTAATACCTTCAGACAATACCTGTATGATCCTGGTATACAGGTACCTCACAATTGGAGCTACATGACATTTTCCTATTTCTGATGCCATCAAAAGGTTGTACTTTGATACAACAAAAAACAATGAAACACAGGTGAGTTTCTGCTTCAATTGTGCATGAACAAAGACACCACACATTAGCTTCTGCGAGTGTTATTGATGACTATCTACAGAGACTTTAGAGTAAGGATGGGAAAGATAATCTCATAATTTTAAAAAAAAAACCCAAACAGATGAGATTTCTCCTCTTGGTTCAGTCCCACTTGGTTCAAAGTGGATTCATCACCCAGTAACTAGGATAACTTCATGATAAAGATGTAAAATTTCACCAGTTTGAGAAATGTTCCTCATTGGACCCAAGTATGTGTTATATTGTTCTTGCGGGATATGAATAGTAAAAGTGAAGCATTTAGAATCATAGAATCATAGAGTGGTTTGGAGTGGAAGGAACCTTCAAAGATCATCTAGTCCAACCCCCCTGACATGGGCAGGGACAAAACCCCATCCAGCCTGGCCTTGAACACTTCAGGGATCAGGCATCCGCAGCTTCTCTGGGCAGCTTATTCCAGTACCTCAAAACCTGCATCATAAAAAAAGTATTCCTTATGTCTAACCTAAATCTCTTTCAGTTTAAAATTGTTCCCCTTCTCCTGTCACTACAGGCCCTGGTAAAAAGTGTCTCTCCATTTTTCTTATAAACACCATTTAAGTACTGAAAGGCTGCAACTGGGTCTCCCCAGAGCCTTCTCTTCTCCAGACTGAACAACCCCAACTGTCTCAGCCTGTCCTCATAGGAGAGGTGTTCCAGCCCTCTGATCAGTTTGTGGCCCTTCTCTGCACCTGCTCCAACAGGTTGTCGTGGTTTAACCCCGTCTGGCAACTCAGCACCACACAGCCACTTGCTTACTCTCCCCACAATGGCATGGGGGAGAGAATCAGAAGAGTAAAAGTGAGAAAACTTGTGGTTTGATATAAAGACAGTTTAATAGGGAAAGCAAAATCCACACATGCAAGCAAAGCAAAGCAAGGAATTCATTCACCACTTCCCATGGGCAGGCAGGTGTTCAGCCATCCCCAGGAAAGCAGGGATCCATCACATGTAACAGTTACTTGGAAAGACAGACGCCATCACTCCGAATGTCCCCCCCTTCCTTCTTCTTCCCCCAGCTTATATGCTGAGCATGACGTCATATGGTCTGGAATAGCCCTTTGGCCAGCTGGGGTCACCTGTCCTGGCCGTGTCCCCTCCCAGCTTCTCGAGCACCTGGCAGAGCTGAGAGCTTAGAAGTCCTTGGCTAGACTAAGCACTACCCAGCAACAACTAAAACATCAGTGCGTTATCAACA
Organism: Gorsachius goisagi; assembly: GCA_018403395.1. NCBI lineage: Eukaryota > Metazoa > Chordata > Aves > Pelecaniformes > Ardeidae > Gorsachius > Gorsachius goisagi. The sequence goes on along the minus strand of BOSO01014584.1, from coordinate 35,379 downwards.
TTCTTTTAGTACTAAATCCGAAACACGGCACTATACCAGCTACTAGGAAGAAAATTAACTCTGTCCCAGTCAAAACCAGGACACAGGTCCATGTCTTTCTTGCATTTGGGGCCTCAGAGCTGGATGCAGTGCCCCAGGTGGGGTCTCATGACAGCAGAGTAGAGGAGCAGAATCACCTCCCTCAACCTGTTGGTCACACTTCTTTTGATGCAGCCCAGGATACAGTTGGCTTTCTGGGTGGCAAGTACACATTGCTGGCTCCTGGCCAGCTTTTCATCCACCAGTACCCCCAAGTCCTTCTGGGCAGGGCTTCTCTCAATCCCTTCATCCCTCAGTCTGTATAGATCTTGGGGATTGCCCTGACCCAGTTGCAGGACTTCTTCACGAGCTTCACACAGGCCCACTCCTCAAATGTCTCAAGGTGCCTTTGGATGGCGTCCATTCCCTCTAGCAAATCAACTGCACCACTCAGCTTGGTGTCATCTGCAAACTTGCTAAGGGTGCACTCAGTTGCACTAGCTAATATTGGTCCCAGTACAGACCCTTGAGGGACAACAGTCATTACTGGTTTCCACTTGGACATTGAGCTGTTGACCATAACTCTTTGGATGTGGCCATCCAACCAATTCCTTATCCATCTAACAGTCCATCCATTAATCCCATATCTCTCCAGCTGAGCTGCAAGAATGTTGTGGCAGACCATATCAAAGGCCTTTCATAAGCAGGTAGATGATTTGCTAAACTACCTTTGTGCTTTGTAAAATGTTGATGTGGAGAAGGGTGTCTCTTCAGTTGGCACGATTCACTGCAATTCACAAACAGCTTCTTTCCTGAAGAGCTGTAAGACAGTTTTTCATCATTACCTCTTCTGATATTCTTTAGCTTTCCTTTGCTAGTGACTGAAAGATTAGTGCAGAGCAGCTGTGACAGCTGACTTTCTTTAGAACTGGAAACACCTAAGACAACTACTGTAGTTGAACAGTCATGTACAATGATTTTGTTAGTCGTGATACTAAGAGGAGGAAGCTGCATAGAAAACAGTGAGGTCCACAGAAGTTGAGCTTTACTGAGACAGCTTAATTCAAAGCATGGTGTAAATTTATAGCAAATAATTCACAATGTCACAACTTCATGCCTTTATGAGACTTCTACTACCCTCCTGCTTCTGATGGATTACACAGCAAATTTCTCAAGCAGAGAAATTAAAGTACTTTAGAAGTCCACATCCAAAGCAAAAAGAAACAACTTCTGGTGATGCAATTATTATTAGATTACATGAGTTTAATGTAAGACAAGAATTAAACATCAAAATGGTTGATCCCCAACTAGTACTGGTCAGTCATTATCCACCACTAACTTACACTATTCAGGTTTATGAGTTGATGCGGAATACATTTGTTGCACTTACAACATAAAGGATTCTGTAAAGGTAATTGTGCATGACTTTTAAAATTTGTATTTGTACTTTAAACCACATACTGGTTAACAGTCTGGACAAGTACAGTGTGCAAGAAAGCAGTTTAATTAAACTGCAGTTAAATCAACAATATATAACTAGTGAAATCACAATTACAATTTAAAAAAGGAAAGACATTTCATGATAAAAATAAACAACCGTTTGTTGGCTCAGCTCAAATGAGTTCACTTTTAGTGACACGTAAGTTCTAGAGTATCTAGAATAAAAATTATTTAGGATGAAAATCTGGCAGAATTTTTTTTCTTATAATACTTTATGTTTGGAAAATTAATCTGTAAAACAGCTCCTAGATGTTGTAAGCATGTATAAGAACTCTCTAAGATTCAGCATACCCCTTAACAGCAGATAGTTATGCTATGTAGTCAGGTTAGTATTTCTGATAAAGATGTGTCACTTCTCAGTTTCCTGACAGGCTGATAAATCAGTGTAAATATTAGAAGTTATGTATCCATATTAATCCAACAAGTTCGCATGCCTACATATGTAGGCATATGTAAACCTCAAAAGATTCAGCATTTAGCTTAGATTCAGATGTCTGGTGAGGTTAAATGTTCATTCAAAGCTTATCCAAAGCTCTTTGGTCTGAAAATATAAAGATAAGGCTTTCTTACAAGATTTCCTGTACATCCTCAGTTTATCTAATCTGGCACAACAGCCAAGAGAAGTGAGTACCTCTGAAACCTGAGCATGCTCATTCTTACCTAAACTCCCTTTTTCTCTGGTTGAATACTGTAAAGTTGGCATTTTATTTTGAATGTCATGTACATGCATTTCTAACATTTTAGTAGCTCCTTAGAAATACTTAGTAAACAGGCATTTCATTTTTGGCTATGTGTTTGTTTTGTCCATGGTTATTTAATGCTTCCTATTTGGGAATGCTCATAGAATAGATTTTTGTTTATACAAAGATTTTGAGAAAGACTGTTCTTTGTATAAATAAACCTCTAAACAAATGTGTTAATATACAAAGTATAAAGATTGCCTAAAATAGTTATTTCATGGTATACTGTTTAAAAGTTTCAGTCATGCAACAAAAATATCTAACAACAATCACTGCCATTAGGCCATCTCCTCCATCTATAGTGGGTCATGGGGTGAGACAGGCCCGCATAACAGAGGTTTAGAGGTGGGGGAACCACCACTGGGAATGTGCTTACAGGTGTTATTGGGAGGACCTTAAGCATCTTATAGCTCACAATAAACTATAGCAATAGGTATTAACTTTGGTGAGCTACATGCTGTTGTGGCTCTGTTCACATAGCTTTTCAGTACAAGAGTGCAGGTTATATACACAGCACTACCAACTTACATCGTCAGCTCACCATCTTATCAGTAGTGCTGTAATGCATTGAGGTGCTTTTAAACCCCAGATTCATATAGAATGCAAAAAAAAATCTGGATTCATTAACAAGTATAATGATTAATGTCTTTCTTCTTTTTTATATTTGTGAATTTCTGGGACTTCCAAGGCAATTTTATCCAGTATAGATTGAACAGGAAATTAGTGTCAGTCTCATCCTTTGTGCAAGTATAACTAAATAATGAACTATAAAATTTTTGCACACCATGATACATTTTTATGATTTTGCTCCATGCTTGTGTACAGTTACACTTACTCACTCTAACTTACAGCACCTGTTGCATATACCAAGTTTCACACATGTATCCACAGCCTATGATTGCCAGTCTTGAACAGCCTCTTTGCTTTAAAAGAAGACTGATGAAAACGCCTGTGAGCAATTAGCGGGACTCTCTATTCATAGTGTCAGCAACATCAATACTTTCATTGCTAGTAGAAAAACTGAGTTTGATGCAAACTGAACAGGAACTGTGATTTCTCAGCCTTGTAGTAAATGGACCTTAAGAGTGTTATTATTATAACCTTGACATATGCATCAAAGTCCCTCTGCAAGGCAACTGTGAATACAGTACTAGATTTAAATAAATGTCATTCTTCCCACTGTCAGTTAATCACTTCGCAGTTCCTTGCAGTTCTATCTACTGCAATGTGTTTCTAGCAACAGCTAAAATTATAATACAGGCCTCCCACCTTTTATTTGTAATATGTCACATACTGCAGGTCTCCTTGAGTTTGAAACTCTGGTGTAATCAGCTCACACAAACTACTTAGAATCATTTGTACTGTTCAGAAAAAAACAGATGTACTCTGTATTGATGCAGCATGTATAAAACATTTTAACCGTGTCATCTTAAAGCAAATTACAAAAATCTCTTTGCAAGAAAATCTCAAAGAATTATTTTAAAGAAAAAAAATGGTAGAAGGTGTTTGTTGGACTTGTAGAAAAATGTAGAATGTCACTTCATAAAAATGGCACACCAAGGCTCCTGGGAGGTCAAATTACATTACTTGAAAAGTTTCAAGCCTGTAATACCAGATTTTCAGAACATTTGCACAACTCCAAGTAGAATATCTGCAACATAATAAACTATCTCAAACATTTGGTATACAAATAAATAAGCTGAGAATTAAAGATAAGTTTGAGCCTCCTTATCCCAACTATTGCTGATGTTATGATTTGGCAAAACTCTGAATCAAACCCTTTGAATCTTTGTCTGAATGCCTGAAATCTAAACCTTATTTCAGCTCAAAACTTTTGCCTTATATTGTCTGTCTAGTCTATCATGCCTTTACAGGGTATGAGAGAAGGCACATGCATAGCTGTGAAGGAAAGAAAATATGACCTCCTAACTCCACACCAGTAAAGCAACTGTTAAAGGTGTGGTCTCCAAGAGCTCAGAAATTTAACAACTAGTTGTATACACCCAGAACACTGATACTTCATTTTATCTTTTGGTGGATGAGGCAGGTTCTTGTCTACACCAGATTTCTATGGGATCAGAAATAGGAAGAGCAAAACCTGATACAGTTGTATGTTCTTCCACTCCTGTCTTGTTATTGCTCTTAACATCCTTCAAAAGAATATTTGATATCATTTCACTGGAGTTTGATATGAACTAGTGCACCACAGAGCTCCCACCTCTAGCTAAGAAGGCCTGTTCCAATCTCTTTATTCCTTTCAGAACAGCAATTTTTGATCTGCAGGAAATTTGTCCAGGGTAGGGAAAATTATGTCTTACAATGCATTGAAAAATATACAATGACTTCTCTTTTTCTGAATAGATAATTGAGTTAGTTACAAGTAAAAATAACAAACTGTCCTGTTTTCAGCTAAGATAGAGTTAATTTTCTTCCTGGTAGCTGTCATAGTGCTATGTTTTGGATTTAGTATTAGAAGAATGTTGATAACACACTGATGTTCTGGTTATTGCTAAGCAGTGCTTAGGCCAGTCAAGGATGTTTTCAGCTTCCCCTGCTCTGCCAGGTGCACAAGACTCTGGGAGGGGCCACAGCCAGGACAGCTGACCCCCACTGGCCAAAGGGGTATTCCAGACCATATGGCATCATGTTTGGGGGAAGCTGACTGGGGGAATGGGTGGGAGAACTGCAATTGCTTCTCGGGGATGCGATGGGCATTGGTCAGTGGGTGGTGAGCATTGCATTGTGTATCACTTGCTTTGTATATTATTGTTGTTACTAATAGTATTATTATTACTGCTGTTATCTTAGTTCATTTTATTTCCATTATTAAACTGTTCTTATCTCAACCCATGAGTTTTCTCTTCCAGTTCTCTCCCCCATCCCACTGAGGGAGGTGGTAGTGAGCAAGCAGCTCTGTGGTGCTTAGTTGCTGGCTGGGGTTAAACCACGACACAAAGTTGTAATTACCTGGGAAAATTCTCCACAGACAATGATTTTATAGTGGAAAGTATTGAAAAAAATACATTCTTATCAGTCCATATGAGCTCTCTGTCAAACACATACTCAGTAAATAGTTATAAGCATGTGTAAGTATGACAAAGCCATCACCAGCCAGCATTCAGTAGGCCTTGAAGGTCACTTCCCCCTAAAGTGAGTGAGTATCCATCACTCTAAAAGCTTGATGCTTCACAAACTGAGCAACTTTGTCTCTCAGCTAATCTGAAGCATTAGTCTTGCCCCTGCTTCCCCCCATTTGCTGCTGAATAATACGGTAATCATATCCTCTATGTCTGTCTGGTTTTGTCATCAAGCTGTAATCCAAATCACTCAGGTCTATAGATTTTTGGGTTTGTGTTGTAGTGCCAGAGGAACTCCATTTCTGCACAGCAGATATTTGTGTGAGCAAAACCATGTCCTCTTATTTTTGCTATATAACTGGCAATGTTCATTCTCTCTTTTTCCTTCCTCTTTCTCTCCTTTCCTCCTACAAATAGCCAAAACTCTCTTTAGACAATTCTTGAAGCTTTGTGACAGTTAAAAACTGTGATCAGACAGGGTGAATGATTCCACTGAATTTTGATCTCATCTTTCCCTGCCTAAGAAGTGACCTGATTTGAACTGTAATCCGAACACAGAAAATTGTGTTTCTTTAGCAGGGTTTCCTCCTCAGTCATGGCATATCGTCACACAAAATGCACTGCAAGATGTAGACTTTCAGTCACAAGACTTTTTCTCTCTTACTTATTATAAATTGAAGTTAATATTATTAGCAACCTATACTAAGTCTGTGATTATTTCTTTCTTGCAGTTGTGACAATTTTATATTGTATTTATTAATAATACATACAGTGAGATGAAGTTTGATGGAAGGTATCAGGTAGTCAATGGTAACTTTATAGTCAATGAACTTCAAAGGATGTTAAACAAACTTTCTTGTGCTTTAATTTTTCATTTGACATTTTATGCTTTTCTTCGCCCATTTGATTTTTAAATCCAAATATTCATGTTTGAAATAGCAATGTGGTGCATGCACACAAAAAATAGCTTAAAAAGTATTCAAAATGAAATTTTAAATGGATCCTAAGGTTCTTGATGTTTTTGGTAGATTTTTTTTAAGAGTTTTCTGTGGGTTTCTTATCTCACTGCTAAAAGCTTTGCAGCAATTCTCAGTACATTTAGCAATATTACTGCATCCCTCTAGTCTTAAATCTAACTTGATTAAAATAATATGGGTGAAACCAGTACATGTTTGTGTCTTCAGTACCCCAAAAATAAAAGTTTAAATGGGTGAGATAGTACCAGAACAATTTATAAAGTGGTATCCAATGATGTTATAGCCACAGAGGAGGAAATTAAGGTGTAAAACTTACTACAGCATTGGTCAAACCTTCCTGGAGCTGAAAATTCATGTGTGGTCCTAATGCACATAGATTCATAGAATCCTTTAGGTTGGAAAAGACCTTTCAGATCATCAAGTCAAACCAGTAACCTAACACTGCCATCCCACCACTAAACTATGTCCCTAAGCACCTCATCTACCTGTCTTTTAAATACCATGACCAATGTTAGCAGGTATTTTACAGCTTTATTTGGCCTTTCAGCAACTGAGTTATGGGAGCTTCATATAAATGGCATCCCTGCAAAAAACAGCAATGAAATTTCCAGGATCCTGTATGGCTTAAGTGTATTTCCCATAATTCTGTTTTTATGGTCATTCTGAGCTTCTAGACTAATTCTTCAGGGTACCCTGACAACTGAGACCTAAACAAATATAAAAATAGGTTTTGCACACTTTCTGAATGTGATCAGTCTTTAATTTCTGTGATAAATATAGAATTGACACTATTGATATATCTATTTATACATATATGAAAATACTTTATACATTTAAACAGCCCATACAACAAAAATAATAATGCATGCATATAAGTGTCAATATAATGCCTGCTATAATTGTACGTAGTTATCTAGAACATATATATGATGCATCAAAATGCATATATTGCATAAGTTGTGTATGACAAGAAAGCCAACATAATAGTTTTTGTATTTATCTTCCAACATCCTTTGTTTATTTAATACTAAGGAGCAACTGATAACTGTATACAAAAGGTTAGCATCACCTCTATTACTGTCCCAAAGAATAGTTTTTTACCTTAGAATTATTAGTAGGCACAAAACTATTAAACTCAGAGAATGGTAGCCAGAAAAAATCAGGAGGGAAAAAAATGAAGGAAGCGGTCAACATTACCAGACTGCAGAACATGAATGTGGTATGAAAGAGAAAGAAATCCCAACATCAGAAGGGGAAGAGAAACAAGGGAGGGGGAAAATTAGAGAGACCTATCATGTCCTCGCTTATTTCCTTTCCAGTTATTTCTTAAGTAACACAAATTCTGACAAACATATGAAACCATTTAAGGTAGGACTAGAAAACTGCCATAGGTTTAGTGATCTCAGTTCTCACAGAAATTCCTTACTCACTGCACTGAGATCATGTCAGAAAAATACAAGCATAATAAAAGCACACTTTTGCACACTAGCTGGAAGACCCATTTCCTTGTACAAGCTATGACAGGAGAAAGAGTAAGACCTTTCCACTCACTTTGAAGAAAACTTCTCCAGAGTTCAGTGACCTGACAATGTATCTCATTAAGAACTGGCAACCCTAAACCACACTCACAGTATGCAGAAACTCACTCATTGTGTATAGAAATCTGTTCCCTCTTTGTTCTCAAACTTTTAAAGCTTTTCTTTTTCCAGTACCTGTTTGATAAGGAACATTTATTCTGCTTCCACTCTAGCAGCAGGACGTAAATGTGACTCACAGGGAGTTCAACATTTTGAATAAAAGCTAAGCATAATCTATTGCTTTTTAGGAATAACTAACATCTGGAACAGCTGTTATTTCTCCTTGAAGCTAGAGGATTAATCCAGATTATTTAAAGTGTTCATTCTCAGTGTTCATATGGGAAGTGGAAAACTTTAATGTTATCTGTATGACAATGGAGCACTTCTGAAATGTTCAAAACAATATTGTCTAATCAGTAGATCATAGAATCATAGAATGTTTTGGGTTGGAAGGGACCCCTAGAGGTCATCTAGTCCAAGCCCCCCGCAGTGAGCAGGGACACCGCTAAGTAGATCAGATTGCTCACAGTCCTGTCCAACCTGGCCTGGAATGTTTCCAGGGATGGGAAAGTTGAAAAATGATGATGAAAAGTTGAAAAAGAGTTCAGAGTGCACAACACAAATAACATAAGACATATGTGATAATTTTCATATGGATAATGATTTTTAAAAACATACTGGAGGAGAAACAGGTATTATCCATATTTACCTCAACAGAAAAGTTAGACAAAAAATTTCAATAGAACTCTATCAGAACACTTTACAGAAGTGGATTGCCACAGATACTGTATCGGAATTTTATTTTAAAATAAAACATAAAAACAAATAATTTATTTGTCTGAAACATATCTTGTTTTAACAATATGAAATTCTAATTTCCATTTTAATATTTTGTAATGACCTTTTTAATGTAAAGTACATGAACTAGAAGAAATCAGTGTCAAAATAAAGTATTTTTAAAAACTTGAAACAAGACCAAGGTTTTTTTAAATTTCAAGGTTGTGAGGGAATAGTTTTGCTTAGCTAGGAAATTTTAAATATTTTGTTTTCATACGTAAGACAGATTTGTAAATCTCAAATTCTTTAACAAACACATTTCTCAATCTCTCACCTATCCTACTACCCAGCAGGGGAATAGGAGAGATACATTAAATCATTGCAGCTATTTGTTTGCTGTTTACAGTTTTGATTTGAACATATATATATATATATATAAAAATACATATTAATGGATGACAATGACAAGCCCGGAGAGAATCTGGGAAGAACCCCACAAAAGCTCCTCTACTGGAGCTCACCACCAAACCCCAAGTCTGTGGAGTCAAAAAAAATGAAAGCCTTCCAGTATCCCATTGTTTTCATAAATGACAGTTTGGATTTCATGTCACAGATGATATAGATTTCATTTACCTTGGCTTTTAGGACAAAAGCTAAGCACCTGTAAAACACATTGGTAAAGCAGGATGGGGCTAGCAGTCAATTGGTAGGCAAGCCCAAGTGCACCAATTTCCCAGTCCAGGTATTGCTTGGTGGACAAGCTGCTTTGTAAGCACCCAGCTGGCCACTAAGCCCTGCACTGGGTGCAGGGAGGGGATGTTTTTGCCACATGTATTATACTTCACCTGTCACACTCAGAGGAGTTCAAGAGAACCTTGTGAGAGTGATGGATCTTCCCCTACACGCATGGGGTTTTCACTTCAGGTACGTAGGAACCAGTGCGAGAATTCTGAATGCTCAAGTTCAATGACAGCCTCTGTTGCACACCTGGTAGCGTTCCTCACTTTCTGTACACTTTCTGAACACCAGCACTGTGATGTGAAATATCTGCTGGCAGACACGCTGCTTACACAAACATTTTCTCCCATGCAATAAACCCACACTTTTAACTGCTTTGATACATGGGGAGATTCAGCAGTCAAATTCCTTCCTCAGATCCAAGTGTATGAATCTATCAGTCTCAGAAAAGTTTCCATGGCTTTATAGAGAAAAGTAGAATCTGTTAAGTTTCTACCTTCTTATATTTTCTTTAAGAAGCTAAAGCACATTTGAGTGAACTCCAATTCTGTTATTTTTAATTACATCCTATACATTTAATAGCAGGACTCTTTCAAACTCATCTAGTATGATTTCACATAATATCAAGCTTCTGCCAAACTAAAAAGCCATTTTAATTTCAGCATTCCCAAAACCATGCCCTGGAAAGTAAGGTTTTTTCAAAATTTCCATTAGTTCTTCGGTATTCTGTAGGGGTTTTTTTTTAGCAAGTATGAACAATGAGCAGGAGTGTATTTGCAGAACAGCTTTTTGGTTTCAGTCTTGGAGGAAATTTGCATTTTTCTGTATATGGTTGTTTTGATTGCTGCTCTAACTAACATCAGTATAATATTAAAGATGAGCAGGGATCTGATGATTCAGAGATTTAAGTGTATGTATAACTTTAAGCAGTTGTTTAGTTCCATTAAAGTTAATAACACCCTTAAAAGACAATAGATGACATCAATACATTTGAAGAATATCACTACAGATTTTTCGGGAGAAACACACCCCTGATACTATAAAATCATGCAGAAAATGACTGAAAAATCTCCAGAGTTTTCCTCCTGGGACAATAGAAAACTGAGACAATACCTTTCTCAGTGGCAATCCTGCTCTGTCAGTACTGTGCTGCCGCCGCAAAATCCTCAGAACAAACAGTATTGTAGGGGGAATTGGGCAATGCACCTTAAAATAGAATGGTCTGTGAATTGGGTTCATGAGATCTAATCTTGTTCTGCTATGGTAAGGTCACTTCTGCTCTCTGTGCTTCAGTTTATAAGTCATTTATGATCCTTGACTCCTTTGAAGTCAAATGATGAAAATACTTATTTTAGACAGGTAATATGTAAAGGGAGCACCATTCCACTGTGCCATACAGCAAATTGAAATCTTTGCAAAAGGAATAAACATAATATGTAGTTAATTGCAAGAGCTATAGATACTACTGATGGACTACTTATGAACATAAAACCCCCTAGAAAAATAGAATTTAAAAATCAATTAAAATCAAGAGTTGACAAAATTCTTGATTTTATTTAAGGTAGTAAATTGTCTTTCTTATTAAATACATAAATTCTTATTAAAGAAGAATTAAACACAATAAATGATAATGTTCATAATTTTTAAGTGAGAGTTTCAGAACCTTTCCCTTTTATCCTGGTTTAAGGACATACAAAGCTTGGCTTAAAAAAAGACTTAAAAAACCAAGAAATAGTAAGAAACGCAGAGATAAAAGCAGGAACAGAGCCTTTGCTAATGCAATTTTTTTTTTAAGAGTAACTGCCAAATTAAATTCCATTACATATGCACAGATATGCAAAATTAATATGTATGTTTATATATGCATATTAAAATATCTTATAAAATATGATTTTATAATATACCAAATAAAGCGCAGTATTAAGAAGTTCATTAGGTTTTTTGAAAGAGCAGAAGTCAAAATTTTCAACAGGCATTTGTGGGTAAAAGTTGTCTTAATATAATGCTGATATAAGGTTTTGTGGGAACATCATAATAGAAAAATGTTTTGTACCTTTAAAGACATACAATTTACATCTATTTGAATCTATGTAAAGATATTATTTTATTCATTTATTTTCAAATTAATTTATACATTACTTATTTTATCTAAGATTTCTGAAAGGACAACTTGCAAAAAGGGTAAGAAGCAAACCTGTCACCTTTGCTTGGAACCTCTCTGAAATTCAAGGATTACTGCTTAGTCTCTTATTAATGATATTTTTCCATTGATGACAAATGTGTTCATAACATGAAAAAAATTAATTACACATTTAAATGTCTGTAAAGTTGCACAAACAAAAACCTGTTTTACACTGTCAAAAAGCTTTCTTTTGTCAACAACACTGGTACTGACATGGAATAGAAAATTTTATCTGTTGAGTATTTTCTTACATGCTAACTAAACTTGATACATATTCACAAGGTATTAAAAATGGATTCAGTCTGAATTAATGATGGTAGGACTGCTAAATTCTTATTTTTTATTTTATGAACTATCTTCTCATTGCTGCATAATGATTTGCATTTGTCTTTGAAAGTAGTGTTTTTAATAAAGTCAGGGGGGTGATTTTTCATAAGGCACTAAATGCCTGTGAATTTTAACAGTTGATTTTTTAACATTACTGTATGATCACTGGTTTAGGGGGGAAAATAATATCTTGCAAATCTGTAAGCAGATACCTGATCAATATCTGGTTCCCCAATGACTAGTTCTTCCTGAAGACCCAGCTGTACATCCTGGGAACTACTCATGGAACTGTTGAACACAACCCCATTTTCTCCATATTTAATTAAAAACCACATCAACATTAATGGTAAAAAAATTGTTAAGACTGTAAAGTTAAACACACAGTTATGCTGTCCCAGATTTCAAACTGAATATGAAGTCCTTACCTATGCTACTTTATACTGCTAATGTAAGAGTCTGCCTTTTTCAAAGGGTAGTAGACTTTCTTGAGTCCCAGATTCAAGTATCTGCTACAAAAAGGAGACAATGAAGCTTCTCAAAGGGAAAGTTCACTATTCTTTTTAGGCAAAAAAATAATATCTCCCCTCTGAATTACTACAAATGTCTGGACTTCTTTCAGTGAAATGATGAGTAACAAACTGGTGAGATTACTCTGCAATGGACATTCCCTTCACAAAATTTCAGCCTATCTGGTTAAATTTTAACAAATGTATAAGCAAATGAGAAAAGTTTAGTAATGAGAATTTTTGGAAAGCCTTGAACCTTGGCAGGGCAACCAGTTTTGTTTATAATGCATAGTATTGCCACTCCCATGAGTGAAGTTAAGCTTCTGAAATAAATGTCCATGGGATAAAGATATTATTTTAAATCAGTTGTAAACTAAAATTCAGTTTTAACTCTTTCCTTGGTGTAACAGGAATTTTATAAACTTCTTTTCTGAGAAGATATGCGTGATCCAAATGTAGATGTATAAATACTACTAATAATTTCTATAAGCTGAACATTCAAGTTATGATAAATATGACTTCTGAAATATTTTTTCCTTCTATGAAATGTAAGATTAACAAGGCCAACTTAGTTCTGTTTCTTTTATCAGGTTTCATCTGTTTTCCTTCTAGTGAAGAAAAAAAATGCTTTCATTTTTTCAAGTTGACTATCTCTCTGAAGATATTATTTAATTGCTATTTACCTCTGAGTGTAAATTGCAAAAGAACAAGAGACCAATTAACTTGAGTAAAGAAAAATAAGTGCTGTACAGAAAAGAAAAACTTACATTGAATTAACAGAAGAGTAGCAAAGTTCTCTATATTTAATCTGAGTATTGAATGTCATTTCCATTGATCCCTGCCTAAGGACAGTAAAAGTTTTCCCCACACTCTCGTGATACGGGCCACTATGATTTTGTCTGCTGATTCTCTTTTTTGCCATTACCCACCCTTGTTTGTGGACTACATCAGAACATGAAGAAGTGCCTTTTCAGTATGTGTAGAAAGAGAACTGGTCCATGTACAAACTTTTTTCTAGCCAGAAGTAATTCTATTACTATTTTCACAGCCCACAAATTCAATGCTAAACCACTTAAATCTCTTCTAGAGTCTAGAGAGCAAAGCTCAAGTGGAAAGTCTTTTCTCCAGTTTTCCTAACTGGCTCTAAATTTCTTCTTCCCCTCTTGCAAATGACCAGTCCCTCTGGACAGGATATTCCTGCAGTGATTCCATTTATCTCAGCAGTAGACATCTGACCTGTGCTACTTGTCAACTCTCTTCTTGTTACCTTATTAACTTACCTTCTCGTATTTAAAGGAGAGAATGAAAAGTCCAGAGGCAACTCATGCATCTAGGATAGCTATCCAAGACAGAGAGGATTAATCTCCTTATGGAGGGTTCTATTTCTTTCCCTTGAGTATAGGGGAGTCTAAAAGGCTTCAACTCCTGGGTAGTTCAAGGTACATAGCATGGATTCCACTTTTATTGCCTTATTTCAAGTCACTGATATGGTTCAAGGATCAGTATATGTATTATTCTTAGCCAAGTAGTATGTCCCTGAGTAATTGTCTCAGCTGTCTGCTAGGAGAACCATTTATTGGTAGAATTTTTAAAACATCCAGAGTTGCAATTAAGCATACTTTATGTCTTCTCAATCTAATTTCTACATCCCATACATTCTATGTATTAAAACGTGCTTAATTTTTTTTCCTTCTTTTTTGACTTTTTTTTTTTAATTGTCCAGGCCTATAACCTTATTTTCATTGTATAGTACGTGATCCTAAAGTAACCATTCTATGGTACCTGTTTCAAGGTAATTCTTTTTATAGATTTCCAAAATAAGTAGCTGTATTCCAATTACTATCTTCCAACAGGATTTTGGCAGAAATTTCTCTATGTTAAAAGTCACTGTGCTGGCTGGTCTTGGTTTTCCTCAGCAGCAAAATCAATCAACAAAGAAGCCTGACAATCTTTCCGTCAGTTCTTTCTTCCGTACCTTATTTGCCCTTTGTTCAGTCCAAAGATCTGTAGTGATTTATTCTTCAGCATTTTGGGAAATAATATATCTGAGACAGCTGGAGATCAAACACTATAAGCAGAAATAAGCCTGGAATTGCCCACCTACAGAAGTTATTCATAACATTGCTCTCTAAGGGGATCATAGGTTAATTTAGGTGAGAGTTGGGCAATTGTTTTGCAGAATGGAATATTTTTCTGCCTAAAAATGTAGCCTCACAGTAATCAAAAACATTCTGACAAAGAAAAGTTTTATTTTATTTAAAAAATTATTTCTTTTTACTCTCTTTTCATTTGTATAATGACAGAAAATATTGTTTCCACACTGTAGAAATGTTAATTTAGACTTCATAATTTTGTTTCATTATGTTTTATACTACAATTTGTAATATATTTATATAGTTTAACATCAGGCATATATTTTATGATGCTTGATATCACCAATGCTTCCTAATAAAAATTTTCAGAACATCCAACCAAGGAAAATTTGAACAAGTTTGTGTTTGCTCCTATTCAGAACTCTAAGAAACACATATGTTGAAATCATATAGAAAAGAAATTCTAACCGAAGAAGTAGAAAAGACAGGATAAAGGACAAATGGTCCCATAATCTGGGTTTGTAAACATCCAACTAAATGTACAGAATTAAGGTTGTATTCTTATTTTCAGATTTCTACTGTCTCTCCTTAGGTACTCTCTTATGTTTTATTATTGCATTCTCTTGAGGAAGTTTTGCATTTAGTATGCAGCTGTATTTATTTTTATTTAGATATCTACCTTTAAGAATTAAGTCCATCATTATCAGATTTCTGTGTGCTAAAATACCTATGTGTATTAAGTGATACTAAGTACTACTTCTACAATCAGCTCAATAAATATAAATGCACAAATAAATGCAGTAGTAATTTAGGAATTAAGCATACATACCTAGTCCCAGATGTAAAAATATCTTTAGGAAGGAAAAAAGAAAACCTAGACTGTGAAATTCAGTAAGTTTTGGGTTAAACTCATACAGAGGTCAGTACTAAGGAGAGAGAGATTTCAGTTATTTTTAACTGATTTGAATACTTTGTAGAGTGTGTTTGAGAAGATATCACTTCTGCAAAGCAGCATACTAAACAAGTGAAGAAGTGCAACTGTTTCCAACTGACAGCAGTACATGGGATTTTTGCAAAAATCATAACAACCCACTGCCTTCCTATGGTCAGGTCCATTAACAATTGTTTCAGTAAAGTGTAAATATGTGTCATAAACACCATCACATTTCAATTACTGTGATTTTTATCTACAGTATTTAGGGACCAGAAGGTCTGTGTTAACCACTGAACTCTGATTTTTTAAATTTTTATGAGATAAATTAAAATGCAGCAGGTGCCTAAATTAAAGGTGTTTTCACTTCATATTGAAATTTTATCACAGACCATTTGCCTTTTCTTCATTATTACTGCCTGTGTACACATGGAAGGGGCTGGAAAAGATTAAAAACAAAATACACTTTGTGGATTGTAAATGCATCCTGCCAGCTTTGAGCTTGACTGTTTGTTTGTCCCAAAACTCTCTATGCCAGTTCTACAATCATGTTCTGCCAGATTTGGCTTTCAAAATTAACATATTTTGTATATGACATATGTTTGAAATTAACACAAAATGCAGCCAAGAACTGGAAATTAACAAAGAAAAAAAATTATTTTAGCAAACATTTGAGAGCCAGGGAAGACTTTGTTGGCTTAAAACATTAGGACAGGCTATTGTCTATTAAATTAAATAAATTCAATATGTAGCCTACAAGTTGTCATCACCACACAGTCTGCTTTGTTATGTATGCATCATTTCTCCCCTCTTTCACATATACACTTGATATATGTGTGTGCTTTTGTAGCTATAGACAAAGAAAAGCATCACAAACTCCTCTCATGTTAAAAGTGTCTGCAAAGTCTTGAAAATCTTACAGTACTGTCAGAGCCAAAAATTTCTGCTTCTCATTAAGAACTGACATATTGTTCCTGTCACACATATGCACTAAACATGCCACTATGGTCATTGGGCTCTAATCTTTGTTGCTGCTGCTGGTTTGGAAACAAACCAGCATTTTCTCTTGATTGTGCAAGACCCCTGGGCATAAAACCTTGGATGCTTCTCCTCCAGCCTGGCTGCAGCCAATTGTATGTGCCAAGGAGGCTGTCACCTCCTGAAGGACCACAGCCATTGGGACCTCCTTGGGACCACAGCTGAGGAGAAATAGGAGTGTGTAGTGGGACATTGCCTCTGAATCCTGAGTGGCATGAGCGGGGCAGAAGAGGAACATGGGTGCTGGCAGCACCTTCCAAAGAGTCTGACAAAAGCTTCTGATCTTGTCTGCAGTGGTGGGCTTAATACTATTTGGGAAATATGAAGAAAAGATTAACCTATCCCACTACTTTAGCAGAAGTATTTAATCCTGACTTACCTAGAAGAATTCTGGCTGAATTTCATAAACATTCTCTTTTATCATTAAAATGTCTTTCAACTGTAAAGAATCATTACATTGGTGCTAGAGAAAAATACTTCCTGAAGAAAAGGAACCACCTATAACTGAAGTTCCCAGAAGGAATAGTTATTATGTGTTTTCTCTTTCAGATCTTCTTCATGTTTTCCACCTTCTCTGGAGTTTTTAGGCACAATAGAAAGAAAACCTTTATGGCATGTTTTAATTCTTCTTTGTACACAGGTTAGGATGCAGAATCAAAGCTAGCTTATATGCTATTTTTTCACCAACCCAGCTCTTCTTGACTGATCTGGATCACAATCACATCCTCTCTCCACACACTTTAGATGTAGCCCTGTAAACAGTATGCCAGACTTTTGGCTGTGTCCTAAGTATGGAGGAGTAGGATTCCCAAATAATTAAAAATTTAAAGCTAGATTTCTAGGCATTTCAAATTCAGTGACTCTACTAAAATAAATGGAACTGTGCTGATTTACACCAGCAAAAAGCCACACCCTAAAAATTCTGAATTAGCCAGAATTCACGTCTTCATTTACTAGTATTTTCTAACAAGTGCTCTACTTCAGTGTCCTCCCTTGTTTAATAAAGGTTTGGAGTATAAAATTTACAAGCTTGCACAAATATGACCACAAAAGACCCCAAAACCCTATGGAAGAGCACAAAATATTATTTGTTTATATTTGTTTGTTTTCCCCAATGCCATGTTTATGTTTTAAGGTGCCACATACATACACACATGGAACTAATGTATGCAGTTCTACTGACTTTGTTGAGGATGAACAGCAGCATGTTAATTTTGAATTTATGCATCTCAACAACCAAGTGCCTCCAGTACTACTAGCAGAGAAAGATGCAAAACATTTTTTATTAAAATAAGATCAGCTAATAGATGCCTCTGAAGAGCAGGTGGGGAATAATCACTCCTTCATAAAGAACGGAGAAGGTTCCAAAGTCCAGGAAGAAGTGTCAAGACCTACAGACAGTGACGGGTAAATCCAGCTCTACTTGCCTACACAACCGACTGCAAAATGTATGCTTAACCTCAGATCTACTACGTACATAATTATCAGCTACAAAGTGTTGATGCAGTTATTAGATATAACTCCTCCAGGTCATAGGAAAAATAGTCATATCAATTAGTCTATATTATGGATATTAAACGCTTGGACTAAAATCTGTTCTGCTGTGATTCATAGACAACAGGTTTGGAGCAGTTATGAAGCTGTGCCAGCTTTGGTCCTGCTGTTCAAGGTATATAGATGAATCATTGTAGGGTTTCTGTTTGTGTTTTTTTATTTAAGGGCTTACGCTTACCTACTTCATACAAAGTATTTTTGGTTAAATGCTTTACTCACATAGCATTAACCCATCTATACGCTACAGTCAATAAAAGCAGGTTTTCACCCTTTGTTTGGCTGGTGAAAGCAAGTCAATTAATACAAAAGCCACTTTGGAAACTTCATTCTCTGCCATGCCCCACAGTACTGGTGTATTCTAGATAGGGATGATACAAATGCTGTCAGAAACATAACCCAGGCCTTGCAAAGTGACAAAAAGATCTTAATGCATTTTAGTGATGCCAAGACTACACTCTGAATAAATATGATTTTGATTTTTAAAAATTTAAACAGTGAGTACAGCAACAGCTATATCTTACTTTCAGAAAGTATATAGACATTGTGAATTTTCCTAATGCAATACAGTGGTTTCTAATACATTATGCAAACTCATGTTTAGTTCACTTCCTGAACTCAAATGGCATGATGAATATTTGGCTTCAATTCATTGAACTACTATTCCTACTTAGCAAGATTTATCTTTTCATATGGAGCCTTAATCAAGACAAATTCTACCACAGCAGTTGCCACACATTTTTTGCCATGTGCTATGTATTTAGTTCGCCCAGAGCCTACTTCAAAGAACTATAATTTGAGCATTACATCACTTCTGTCATTCTGGCATTATCTGAGGTCTGTTTTATTTTCCATTTCTTTTTCTCCCACCCCTGCTAACTTATTAATACATAGGAGAGTGCATGTGTCTCTGTTTTATGCTCCGATTACCATCTTGCTTGCACTGCTGGTTTTGCATACACAGTAAATTCCAAGCAAAATGTGAAAAAGCAGAATGACAGTGCAGGAGCTGTTGAGCTAGTTTCATAAGCAACAGTCAGATTTGTTGGCTCCCCAATATCTTATATTGAATTTATTTAAATCTGTGACTCATATATCACTTATGAAATGGTGACAAGCAGCTTATGGATCAGCCAGTCTGCTATCAACAAATTGTTACGAGCTTGTTATCAAGCTGATTTGGGGGCACACCAAACAGTTTCCAGCTGGATAGTACAGAGTGTACAAAATGTTGTCCAAAAGCTCTGTTAAAATGTTAAGCAAGGGCTGTCTGCCCTCTTCTTTAATTCACAGTTGAACAGTGCTCAGAGGTTTTGTGTTTTTTTGCTGATGCAGCAATCACAGAAACCGAAGAAAAGACATGGGAATTCAGTTTCTGGCTCTATCATGGAAGTCATCACTACATTGAGGGTATTTGCAACCCATGGAGCAGCTGTGCTACCCTGCCTGTACAGATGCAAGTGTCTGGGATAGATCTACTTACCTGTAGACAAGCTCTACAGTAGTGGATCAAGCACTGCAATTCTGCATTAAGCTACTCCAGATGGCCCATGATATTCCGGAATTTACAGTCTATCTGCATGCTTGCTTTTCTCAGAAATCTGATGAGTCTCTCAGATGGGCTTTTGAGAGCAGAAGAGATCAAATACTTAAAGTTACACAAAAAATATTTTAGCATAACAAGATCTCAGACAAAAGATTCAATGGGTTGAGTACATGACAATGGCACTCCTTTGCAAGGGCTAAGGAGCAGGGTTGATGTGGTAAAGGAACAGGAAGGCGGGCTCGTTGGCAGCTGTTTGCTTCAGGGCCTGTAACAAATGAAGTCCCACTGTATTGACACAAAGAAACATACTCATAGCCCAAACCAAAGTCAGGACTACTTTGTCAGTGACAATGTCATTCCAGTGAACATGCTAGAAAGGCAGGTTTTGAGACTTTTTCAAGACCAAATGTTTCAAGCATTTCTTGAAATTAAAGTATGGTCTAAGTTATGTAGATGCAGCCTACGGGTAGCTGCACTGAGCCTAATCGAGCTACTCCCTGTGGCACAATTCAGGCCAATATCAGTCTTTGAAAAGGTACAGCTTACCTGTAGGCATGCTAGGGAACACTATCAGTGCAGCTGCTCTGAGACAGGCCTACCCCAGTCTGACTACCTCTGACTTGGTGCATCACTAGGCAAGTCACAGGAAGCCAGATTTTCAAAAATATGTAAGTACCTATGGTGCCAAATGGGATTTTCAAAAACATTCTTAGAGCTGGAATGTCACTAAAAGTAATTAGGCGCTTGTCAAACTCCCAGTAAGAGACAACCTATGTCTTAGACTTCTTTGTACTTTTGAAAGTCAAGCCCTTCACCTCTTTGTGTCTCAGCTAATCCTTTCACATGGGACCACAACATTTAAATATCACAAACACATACAGTCAGATTTAATTAATATTTGTAACAAGCTTTTTAAAGATTACGTAGGCCCTGGTGACAGACACAATGTTGCCGTTTCTACTCTTCAAATAGTTGGACGGGCTGATTCTGGCATCAGACAATTTCCACCCAACTTCGAAAAGCCTCAATTCTGAGGCTATAGCAAAATTATGGTCAAAGGGTTTAAATGTCTTGGGTTGTACCGTATGCTGTGAAAGTTCCATCAGAGAAAGTGTCTGAGATACAATCACAACCACTATAGGAGACTGTTGTTCCTGTCATGCCCCAGTTTTTTTACTACCCTGTCTGTGTCCCTTCAAATGCATTTTCTTTCCTCTTCCCATGAACTGGCCAACATTAGTGCTCTTCAGGAGCTTCCTCTAGCCCTGACAAAAAGGAACAAGAACTCAACTCATAATAAAAAAGCAGAGCTAACACCTTCACTCTGTGGAATTATGTTCTGAAGTGAATGCTTAACTTTTAATTGGTTCCATTTCTAACACAAATCTATATTCAGTTCCTCCCTGTCTGTACATCACTCCGTTTCCTCAGTTATGGCAAGATGGAAGCTACATCTGTGATCTCTCTTCTAATAGACCTCTTTCAAGTGACAAGCTAGCACATTTCCTTGGAATCCCACTACTCATCCTCTGGCTTTTTTGGATAAGTGAGGGAAAAAGAGACTTTTGGGGGACAGCCTGTGTAATAGTTGAAAAAAGAGAATAAAGAACACATCTGGGAGACAGCTGAAAATATCTTTGATCAAGTGAAGAAATAGGTGTAAAAGCATTGGCCCATTTAGGGCATTTCAATCTTGAGGGTGCAAATTAAATTCCTTTTTGAGACTGTGGTAAACTTCAGACTTCACCTGTGATACAAATAATAAAATACTAGCCCACAGGACAACCAAATAATGGGTTGAGCTGTGCTCTGACTTCTTCCCTCAGCTTATCTCTATCCGGATTCTTAAATTGGCTTGTCAAGCTACTTTCACACAGCAGACATTTTGATCATCTAGCCCTGAATGACTGTATGATGGAGCACTAATTGCCCATCAGCTGCCTGAAGGTTTCAGCATCAGCTAAAAAGCTAGAGAGGCCAGAGAGATTTGCTACTTTGTTGTTTTAGTTTTTAGTTTTACCAGCTGCTCCCTGTTCAGATAAACTCCTTGAATTTATGTGCCTCCATCTCATTGGAAATCCTTAGATCCTGAGATCCTCAAGTCCTGCTCCTAATGTTCTCAAGGGATACTTCACACTTTGCAGGCTCAGGCAATGTCTGTCAATTCAGGGCTAAATGTGCTGCATCAAAAGATAATGGTCTGTGATGATAATGAGGAGAAAACAGCTTCAGGGTAATTTTCAGGAAGAGCATTTACAAAAAAAGAAAACATTAATTCCCTAGCCTGAGAAGATTCTCCCCCAAAGTGCCTTCTTAAAAAGCTGAAATTTTTGGAATACCTCAGTGGGCTGAAGGAATCCAGGGTGAGTAGCTTACTCTTCACTAAACTAAGTATGAAGAGAAGGCATTTCACTAGTCAAAATTTCTACAGATTGGAAAGGAAAATCCTAGTAAAAGTGAGATAAATAGCGTTTATGTGGATGTATAGGCTCTTTCTTTTATATACTAGCTAAATTAACACCAGCTAAACTGGCAGCTTTCCCAGATCAAAGGCTACAAATAGCATACTCTATTCCTTTAACCAATGTATTTTTTTTCAAATTATCCACTGTGCACCGATGTGCAAAAGAAACATCAATTCCTAATAAAAAATTGTCCGATATTATCTAATGAGTAGAAGCTAGAGGTCATCTTGAGAATGCAATGTTTAATAGAAGCCTTAAAGTACTAAACTAAATAAATATCCTTCATTGTCGTAACCTCATGGCCATATTTATTTTTAATTGCTGGAATAAATGATTTCTGCTTAGATGGTTTAAATAGATATGTTAAGACTTTTCTAGGTTTATTACTTAGTGCAAGTGCTGATGTGCAAACTGCAAGAACCTGAAGCGCATGCATAATCAATAATGCATCTAGCTGATCTCCGACTGAGTTCAATTGTAGTATCTATTAGACCTAGCCTTCCAATACCTTGCCTTGAAATAATTATTCAGGCATTTGAGGGCAAGCAGTGCTACATTAACTTCTTTCTGGTAGTAATAGAACAGAAAGGAAATGCTGCTTGCAGTACAGATACTGTGCAGTACAATGTCCCCTGTAACAAAATGACACACCAAACTATTGTTATTCCCTGGTAATAATATTCCTATACTCCTCTTCATATTTATACAACATTTACATCAGCTCTGCTGGTTTTGGCTGGGATAGCATTAATTTTCTTCACAGTAGCTACATGTTTTGGATTTGTGCTGGAATCAGTGTTCATAATACAGGGATGTTTTTGTTACTGCTGAGCAGTGCTTACACAGCGTCAAGGCCTTTTCTGCTTCTCAGTCTGCTCTGACAGTAAGTGGGCTGCAGGTGCACAAGAACTGGGAGGGGACACAGTTGCACAGCTGTCCAAAGGGATATTCCATACCATATGACATCATGCTGAGCATATGAAGCTGAGGGAAAAAAGAAGGAAGTTGGGGACATTTGGAGTGATATTGTTTGTCTTCCCAAGCCACTGTTACACATGATGGAGCCCTGCTTTTCTGGAGATGGTTGCGCACCTGCCTGCCCATGGGAAGTAGTGGATGAATTCCTTGTTTTGCTTTGCTTGTATGCGTGGCTTTTGCTTTACCTATTAAACTATCTTTTTCTCAACCCATGGGTTTTCTCTCTTTTACCATTCCAATTCTCTCCCCTATCCCACCACGGGGGAGCAAGCAAGTGGCTGTGTGTTGCTCAGTTGCTGGCTGGGGTTAAACCATGACAAAACCAAATTATTTAAAAGATTTACTGCCCTTCCTATCTTCCTTTCTTTTTAGGGGCATGTACAAAATAAAGAATATCCTGTACACAGAAAGTCACTGCATACTTTGTATGGCTTGGACATTTCTTCTTTGTTTTTAGGATTTTAGTCAATTTGTATTTCATATTTAAAGATGTAGGAGGATCAAACTCATGTTTGATGGCATGCCAGCTATGTATTGAAGAGACAGGATAGCTTTTTGATATCAATAGAAAAATTCTTACCCTTTGGGTCTAACGTTAAGAGACAAAGAAGGTTCAGAAAGTATTTGTTATCTTTTGGCAACTGTGGGACAAATGTGGACCTTTGGGCTGCTGTTCACCTTTTATGGATGGAGAGGAATATTCCAAAAATGATAAAGAAGAGCAAATGGAGAGGATAAATTAAAACATTAAGCACTAGAATAATTCAAGAATTATGAGACTGCCTGCATATTCCAGAGTTATACAAGTATAGCTAAGGGCAGAATATAGCTCATGACTTTTGTAAATGTTGCAGTACTCTATCTTCTTCTCAGTCGATGAACAGTCAATTGACAGTGACTCTGGACTGTTTTCTTCTAGTTACGGACTTTCAGTGAACTGATGTCCACACTAATCATTCACTAGTTTTCCAGTCTGAGAAGTCAATATAATTTTCAAAAGATGACAAACTCACATTCTGCTCTTTCTCCATTACACAAGAGTAATTTAAAATGTACTGGGTTTAACATGCACTATCACCTCTGCAGTACTAGCTGAAGGTCAGTTTGGCAGGTGTCTTACACCTAGCTCAGCCTCACACCTGGCAGGTCACAGCACTCATTGACATAGTGATGTTTCCAATAAAAGAAACCTTTCTGTTTATTTTTTCATTCTATTCCTATCTTTATGGTAGTGTCTATAAAATTTAATTTAAGGCTGGAATAATTCTTAATGAGTGTAGGCATACAACAGTACTGGAACATGCACGGGTTGTAATGGTCTGGACATGGCTATGAAGACGATGACTTGATGTATAAAACAACTACTGTAAATTATACAGTGAAATATAAGACCCTTAGGTGCTGAGGCTCTGACTGCAATATATTGAAGTTAACCATAATGTCACTGTTCTGTACCAGTATATTTTAAACCTATTTAAAACCTTTTTTTAATCTTTTTTTTTTGCCAGTGTATTTTTATAATAATGTCTTCCTAATTGAAACAAACTTACAATCATAATTTTTATCTGACAAATTGTTTGTATCTGATTCTAGCTTCTGTAGTTTTTTTAATTATTTCTTCAGCACTTCCTGCAAGGAATGCCTCTCAACCCTTCTGCAATGTACTGTGGCTCATGTATAATGCTTAGTCCCTTTCTTTTCATACTTCTGCACATGGGGTGCCCTTGAGCATAAATTCACCTAAAAGCTCTACGCTGATAGCTTGGTTAGGCATTTCTCCTCCAGTATTTGTACACGTACTTTCATGATCAGCTATTGCCTTAAGACTGTATGTCTCAGTCATCTCCCATAATTGATTTTGCTTTCCTTCATTTCTGATCATCTCCTACCTCACTACCTTTCAGCCTTCTACTCAGACCCACAACCTGGGGACATTTTGCAATTACAATTGTTTTCATAAAAAAACTACGCTTCAATTTTTTTACCTTCTTCTGGAAAACATTTAAAACCCCATAATGTTCTTTTCCCTTTCACAGAGCTATTTGCAACATCCGTTCATCTCTTCTTGATCACTGAAACAACAGATCTGTGGCCTTGCCAAATGCAATATTGCCCTTCCTGTGGATATTAGACGAGCTGTTGTGCAATTCATTTTCTCACCTCTCACATTAAACACTCTTTCCCTCACTATCTATTCTTGCTAGTTCATTTTTACCATAGTTTCACTTTTAAGACCCAGAAGACTTAGGTCCATCTTATCTATTTTCTTTCTTTCAATATGAAGAGTTTGAGTTGCACACGTTTGAAAAGCCTGTAGAACCAGCCTTGCTGTCCTGCATACTGGATTTTCATAGTAAAAAGAAGTAGGTTACAATTCCTTCAGTACTGGGTCAAATAAAACAAATTATAGTCATATCCCCAGGAAATATAATAAACATATTAATATGGTCACACCAGATTATTTTTCACTTCTTGTTCATGGGAAAAAAGCAACAGTTCATTAACATGCTGCAGAGTTTCAAGGATTTTGCAAGTTAAATATTTTTCTGCCTTTTAGTGGCTAATGGAAATTACTATTCCAATGGCTGCCGGATAATGTTAGTGATAATTCTTAATCTGCCAGAAAAGAGCAAGCACATAACCTCTTAACTGTGCACTAAGTAGGTTTGCAAATACATGCTATATTCCACTAAATCAGTGGAGACTTTGTCTTCTATTTGTCTCTCAAACAAGAAACAGGTAGAAAAATATATTTTTAAATCAAACCATTTTGCTCACTTCTTTAGGTGAAAAATGAATATATGATTTCTACTGAACTAAAAAACAGTAGGAAAGCAAGAATACTGTCCCCTCCATGATGTCAAAATATTCTTCATTTTGCTTTTTAGGTTGAATCAGTCAGAGGAACTTGTATCCAGTCTTGATGCAACTAGCCATATATGCACCAACATTTTCAGTTCTGTATTTCTTTCAGACCTTAGTACAAACACCAAAAATCTCTGAAGTGCTACAGGTTATGACAAAATGAATAGCCAACCCCTATCTGCTAGATTGAGTAGCTCTGTTTCTTGAGCCCAAAATGTCTGAGAGTTCCTTCCATTCACTGGTATAATGAGTTTAATAATTGTGTGAAGTCAAAAAGCTTTTTCTAGTTATTACAGAATATTTTATTTTTATAGATTAATGCTATTTCTATGAATAAGAATTATGATCATAGGGCAACTGAAGTTAATAGCCAATTTTGTGGATATGACTAAATAGGTTCTCAGTTAAGTACTAGTTGGCGACTAGTGTTGATAAAGTGAAACCTCCTCACGTAACACAGTATATGATACTCAGAGTTCAGTTGAAACTGGAGAATACCTGCTGTCATAAATCATGTATTGGTGCTCTTTCTTTCCTACCTCCTATTTTGAGACCGACCGAACCGACTAAGCGACTAAAACCCCCCCGAGCATGACGTTATATGGTATGG
>BOSO01014581.1:22713-52541 GCA_018403395.1 Gorsachius goisagi | reverse complement strand
GCTGAATGGCTGCACAGCCTTCCGGAGTATCAGCCACTCCTCCCAGTTTTGTGTCATCAGCGAACTTGCTGATGGTACACTCTGTCCCCTCATCTAGGTCATTTGCGGCTGGTGTGCCCCTGCGGCCGGAGGGAATCCTTTCATTTCCTACCGCGGGCGTGCCTGATGGCGCACACCGCTCTTCCTCTCCCGGAACATGTGGGTTTGGGTTTTTTTCCGCTTCATCTCCTGTCAGGCAGCTCAGCACCGGGTCCGGTGGAGCTGCCTTGGCCCGCGGGGCCTCTGGGGTGGGAGCCGGAGGCCGCTCGGAAGGCGGCTTGGTGGGCCGGGAAGCAGCCCGTGGAAATTGCTGTTTGCGTAAATCGCCGCTTATATTTCTGAAGGTTTGCTGTTAATCGTGCCCTGGGCACGAGTGCTGAGCGTCTCGTTTCTCACCTACTGGTTAGGGAACTTCGGGGCTCGGCCCCTTCGCGCCACAGCCTGCAGGAAAGGGGCTGGAGGTTAGGGTCACACTGTTTTCCCAGCCAAGTACGGCGCTGAAGGCCTAGCTGTCTTAATTTATACTTTTTCTTGGCATCTCGGTTGGTTTGAGGGACTGCGAAGCTGCACGTTTATGCCCGGGATGGAAATCGGGGGTGGAAACCAGGAAGGGTCACTGATACTAATTTTTTTTTTTTTTTACTGTTCATAGAATCAGAAGGTTTTGGGTTGGAAGGGACCCCTAGAGGTCATCTAGTCCAACCCCCCTGCAGTGAGCAGGGACACCGTTAACTAGATCAGGTTGCTCAGGGCCCCGTCCAACCTGGCCTTGAACTTGAGCCTGGCCTTGAACTGTTCTCTGTTCTAATTCTCTGTAGGAGTTTTGAGTAAGTTATACCAGAAACAAAAGAGTGAAATTAATTTGGCATTGCTTGAATTAACTGCATGTTCTTTTACTCAAGCAATGTTCTTGTCTGTTGATACACACATTGTAGAAGCAGACCTTGCTAATAACTTTGGGAAGAAGTAATTACTAGGGATTAGCAATTATCTAGCAATTACCATTTTCCTGGGATCTTGGGGCTTGGGTTGTTGTTGTTTTTTTTTTTAAAGTGTTAAACTTCTGTGACCAAGAATGTGAAAACTAGGAAAGACCAAAATTGATTGCCCTTGCAAAATGAAGTTGCCATATCATCTCCCCTGCATCTCCATTTAATGTCATCTTCAATTAGATGGTTATATACCAGGTGTCCTGCAGGATAACACTCTCTCCAAAGTGTATGTGTATGTGCAGGGACTGCAGTTGAAAGAAGGGACTGTAGGAAGAGAAAGCATTGCATTTGAAGTAGGATTCAAACTAGTTGGATTTTACACTTAGCGATGCTGGGATTTAACTTTATATGCAGTTAGGCAACAACTAGAATGTGTGTGTTTTCCTGCCTCCTGTTCTCTTTAAGGTTCAAGTGTTTTGGTTTTTTTTCTATGCAGTTGCTCCTCTGGCAGAAAGGGGGCTTGAAAGGATACACTGATCATTTTCCTTAATATTGATTTCATGATTCAGCATTTCATATACTAATAATTAATGGTAAGAAGCTATGCAGCAACACAGGGTTGGTGTTGGCAAAGGTAAACTTGTGTCTGTAATGGACAATGAACACAAGACTAACAACCAGGTGTGTTTGTAATGTGTCCCCTTTTAAAAAACACTGGGCAAAGTAGTCAACAGCTGTGCTGCCTGCTGCTATCAGTAACTGTTTATGTGTGTTCAGTAAACGGGGATTTTAAACTACTGGTGGAGGAAGCCTGGGAGAAGGAAGAAAACCTGCAACTTTCTGAGCTGCTTTCTTACTTAATGGAAAGAAAGTAAAATACTAGGCTTTTCATCCCACTGAATTTTGCAAAGGCCTTACAGAGGCATGGAAAAATGATGGATTTATTACTTGCTGCTAACATTTCTATGCCTGCCGTAAATATTAACAGTAATGTAAACTGTGAAGAGGACAGTGCACAGAGGGCTCTTTATTTCAGTGATACTGTATGTACCATCTGTGCCAGGTTTGTGAATAAGCGGTGTCTATTACTGAAAACAGTCACGTAACCTATAGACAATATGCTAGAATCCTTTTTCTCTGTAATTACCAATGTAATTTTTTTTAAGGTCTCAGTCTGGCACCTCCCATGCTGTTTTCCCAAGATCCCTAAATCGGGTTCCTCAAGTTTGTCCAGGGTGCTG
The DNA here is from genome assembly GCA_018403395.1 of Gorsachius goisagi. Classification (NCBI taxonomy): domain Eukaryota; kingdom Metazoa; phylum Chordata; class Aves; order Pelecaniformes; family Ardeidae; genus Gorsachius; species Gorsachius goisagi. The sequence goes on along the minus strand of BOSO01014581.1, from coordinate 50,329 downwards.
TTGACTCCAGCTGGGCTCCACAACATCACAGAGATCTTTGCAAAGTGCTCCTGGCAGATGGCGTGAAAGGAGCTTAGGCGAGGTTTTCTTCATGCCTTCAACCTGTAAGATGGGTTTCCAGAGGCCATGATGGAGACACAAAATGTAAATAAACTTAGGGGAAAAAAAAAAAAAAAGTCATCTCGTTTCATTCCTAGCAAAAGGAAATTTATTTCTGCATGAGGGGTGAGTTAAAAATTTAATGGAAATGTTCCTTTTGAAAATATAAAATTATTCTTTTGTACACTTTAACTAATTGTAGGCCAAATAATTTGATACATTTGAAAAAAAAATAGTTTTCCCTGAATCAAGCCAAGTTTTTAAACAAACTTGCTTGCGTTTTTTGCAGGAAAATTACATCCACCTCTAATACTGAAGTGTTCCTTAACTGAGTGGAAAAAAACTGCTCCAGCCTGAATGTAAATCTGATGTTACATACATCTCTATGGGAGCTGTGTCAGCTGCTGTCTTAGGAGTAAGCTTCATTTGCCCTTGAGAACCCAAACAACATACCGATGTGCTGAAAGTGATGTACCTCGTTGGACTCCCACAGAAGCAGTCACTGTAGGAGGGCTTGGCAGAGCTTCTTGAATGGGGTGCAGTGTGTTGGGAGTGAAATGCACTGCTTTCTGTCGGATTCATCTAGCGGGGGCTGTGTATGACCAAGTGGCAATGCAATATTGCAGTCTGTTCACCGTGACATTTGTGAGATGAGCGGTGGTGACTTTGGCAGAAGGGTTGTACTTCGAGTTCGGGAAGGCGACAAATGAAAGGGCCACTTGTTGGTAGGGAAAAGGCATTAACAGAGGTGTCCTGAGTGCTGGGTGGGGATCTCCAGGGAGCATAGTGAGGAACATGAAATTCTACAGGCTGGGGGAAGAGTGGCTGGAGAGCTGCCTGGCAGAAAAGGACCTGGGGGTGCTGGTTGACAGCCGGCTGAATATGAGCCATCAGTGTGCCCAGGTGGCCAAGAAGGCCAACAGCATCCTGGCTTGTATCAGATAATAATGTGGCCAGCAGGAGCAGGAAAGTGATCATCCCCCTGTACTCAGCACTGGTGAGGCCGCACCTCGAAAGCTGTGTTCAGTTTTGGGCCCTTCACTACAAGAAAGACCTTGCATTGCCGGAACATGTCCAGAGAACAACAAAGCTGCTGAAGGGTCTGGAGCACAAGGCTTATGAGGAGTGGCTGAGGGAACTGGGGTTGTTTAGCCTGGAGGAGACCTTATTGCCTTCTACAACCACCTGAAAGGAGGGCGTAGTGAGGTGGGTGTTGGTCTCCTCTTTCAAGTAACAAGCAATAGGACGAGAGGAAATGGCCTCAAGTTGCGTCAGGTGAGGTTTAAATTGGACATCAGGAAAAATTTCTTTACCGAAAGGGCTGTCAAGCATTGGAAAGGGCTGCCCAGGGAAGTGGTTGAGTCCCCATCCCTGGAGGTATTTAAAAGATGAGTAGACGAGGTGCTCAGGGGCATGGTATAGTGGTGGGATGGCAGTGTTAGGTTAATGGTAGGACTTGATCTTAAAGGTCTTTTCCAACCTAAATGGTTCTATGAAGGCTGTGTAGGTACTGGTGACCCCTGGCCATTGCCAGGGGAGTCAGTGCTTGAGAGGAGTGTGCCGTGGCCATACAGAAAGGCCAGGTTTATGTTATGGCTGTGTGGGGAACATGCCTGAGCACAGGGAGTTTGGTGTCTGTGACTTGTAGAATCTGTAGCAAGAATGTATGACCTAGTGAGCTCCCATCCTTGTCCAGGAAGGCAATTTTTTGCGAACAGTACTTTACTGTATAGTGCATTGCCACAGCTGCTTTGCCAGCATCAGTGCTGACTCTTGTGGAAAAGCAAGCAATGCCCGCATCTTCCACAGCTCTGTCCATGCGAGCAGGTTAATCGGGTCTGTCGGCAGCAACAGCAGTGCTCTGTTGCTGGTTGTTTCTCTGTGACTCCTGCCTAACACCAGTGGTTTATGAAGCCACTCACGGACAACCTCAGTGAGCGTTTGGTTTTTGTGTCTGCAGCTGCAGCGTGCCTGTGGAAAAGACAGGAAGTCCCTCAGGGTCAGAGCTGAGTTTGATCTGCAGCGCATGAAAAAGATGGGCTGCGTCGGTGCTTCTGAGAGGCCAAGAAGGAGCAGATGGCTGCCGGACGGGACCAGAGTACCCAAGGGGAACCTGCTGTGCAAGTGCCAGCACCAGCTGCAGCCACTTCACTTGCCTGTCAGAGCTGGGAAGGTAGTCCACGAGGGAGGTCCCGTACTTACTATTGAGTGTAAATTCTTTTGTAGTGTGGGGTAACGTTCCCTTGCACTGAACATTTGATTAGTGCAGTGTGTGTATGGGGAGCTATGAACAGTCGTTTGGGGCAGGTTATAATTGGGTTCTTCCTTTCCCTTTCCTTGCTTTTCTCCTTATATTTCCTGTTCTTGCCTGGTAATTTTGCTCATAACACCACCTCACCCAATCTTATTTGCAGCAGCAGTCCCAGTTATAGCTAGCTCCTTCTTATGTCGTGGCTGGCCTTGCAGGGGCTGAGAGCCTTAGGAGGGTTGTGCAGAGATGTATTGTACTTGAGGATATTTTTAAAGGGCTTTATTTAAATCAGTAAGTAAAATAAAAGCAGAATACTACAAGATGTGTGAAGCATGAAGTCGGACTAAACAGGGCAAAGAAGATGGACGAATGTCTCTGGTTTGGAGTGTATCCCAAATAAGGGCGGGCTAAGGCTTCTACCATGCTCTTTACTACCCACTCTTCCTCAACCAGAGCACGACGTGAGTGGTCAGAGGTTTGCATGGGAGAGGCATGTAAAACTCCAGCTGTAGGGGCTGCATGTGTAGCGTAGAAGACAACAGTGAAGTAGTAAGATAATTATAGAAGGACCCCAGGGCTGCTGCGGGACCTTGATTAGATGACATCTGGTATCTGTTCACCTTCCCAGACCAACTTTGTGTTTATTTGTAAGAAACAAAAATTGTGTACTTGCCACATGACTTTCTGTGGCTGCCATAGAACAACCCACTGCTGGTAAGAGCACAAAAATCCGCTTCTCCATTTCTCAGCACTACTGCAGTGTGTTCCCTGCCCTCACACTGCTGTGGATTCACCATCTGAAGTAATATGCATTCTTGGGACAATTTTGGAACTCCGTGGGAGAGACGGGCTGTGTGAAATCTTGCTCAATTTTATCCAGCATGGTGTCCTGTGGCACAAACAGGCTACACCTTTGCCTCTCTCTGTGGGCACTGAAGCTCAGTTTTTCACAGTTGGCAACAAAATGTCAACTAGTAGGACCCATGCCAAAGCATATGTGGTACAAGTTAAATGGGACAATTGTTAAAAGCATGAGATCAGCTGCAGGATGGGTCTGGAGCATGGTGAAGTCAATAGGCCAGGACACTGGTGGCAGTGAGGCATCCTGGTTGTTGTGTTAGATCACTCTGTTGGTTAAATGTGGAACAGGGGAAGGGAAGACAACTGTGTTAGGAAAGGTCCCACAGTGTGAATTTCATATTTGTTCTTGATCCTGGATCTGTCTTGAGGTCCTGCAGGAACTGAAGAGTCCCTAGGTACCTGTAGCCCAGCTTTTCTCCCCATAGCAGTGTGCTCCTTGGCTATGGATGCTTCCTTTTTCTTAGTGGAGAAATGGATCCAAATCCAAATGTGGGAATCATAGAATCATTCAGGTTGGAAACGACCTTTAAGATCATCAAGTCCAACCATCAACCCAACGCCACCATGCCTACTAAACCGTGTCCTGAAGTGCCACATATACACCTTTTTTGAACACCTCCAGGGATGATGACTCCAGCACCTCTCTGGACACCCGGTTCCAATGCTTGACCACTCGTTCAGTAAAGAGTTTTTTCCTAATAACCAACTGAAACCTCCCCTGGTGCAACTTGAGGCTATTCCCTCTTGTCCTATCGCTTGTTACCTGGGAGAAGAGGCCAACACCCACCTCGCTACAGCCTCCTTTCAGGTAGTTGTAGAGAGCGATGAAGTCTCCTCTCAGTCTCCTCCAGGCTAAACAACCCCAGTTCCCTCAGCCACTCCTCATAAGCCTTGTCCTCCAGACACTTCACCAGCTTCATTGCCCTTCTCTGGACATGTTCCAGTGCCTCAGTGTCCTTCTTGTAGTGAGGGGCCCAAAACTGAACACTTTATTGGAGGTGCCGCCTCACCAGTGTGGATTACAAGGGGATGATTGCTTCCCTACTCCTGCTGGCCACACTATTCCTGATACAAGCCAGAAAGGGGCCATAATCTGTACTGCATGTGGGAATAGCATCTGTATTCATCACCGGTATAGGATCCAGCTCCTGGAGCTTGCAGCAGGTCACACTGCCAGAACTAGTCTGTTCTCTGCTGTCATGGGCATTCATGGTCCCCTGGTATGTGCCATTCAGAGCCCGTCTCCTGCATCTCTCCAGGTCCGCTTAGCACTGATACTGAGATGTTCAGCCAGCAGCAATGCTGCAAAGCTCCTCACTGTCTCATTGCCTGGAGAGATTGCTTTGCCCTCCTACCTGCTTGCTCCCATGAACATCTCCATGCACTGAGCTGCATCCAGGGAATGCTGTTTACGGCAAGTCTGGCTCTGCGCTAGGGCTTGGCTCTGGCTTAGTGGCAATGCCAAGATTATTGAATGTAATACCTGTGATCCAGGAAAAGGCCTAAGGGAAAGCAGAAGAGCCCGGTCCAAGAAAGGGCATCCAAGGTAAAAGACGGATGCAAAGGTGGCATGCAAAGCGTGACAGAGAGCGAGTGGGCTGACTGTGATGGGGCTCTGGGAAGAAAGAGCATGGTCCAAGCCTGCATTTATGGAAGAGCAGCTGCAGCCAGGTGCTGAGAGCTCAGGAGTCAAGGAGTAGAAATGGAATGATAAGAAGCCTGCAAGGACCTGTGGGTGGTCTGGGGAATTCTCATTCAGGCACCTGCTGCTTGATCTGGGAAAAAGCTGGTTTGCCAAAATGTTTGGAAAAAATTTTAACGGACACGGTGTTATAAATCAGATCAGTACTCACCTGACTGCAAAAGTTTTAATGTGCTCCTTCAAGACCTTATGCCATCTTACAGGTATGGTCAAACCTGGTTTAGGATAACGGGAAAGGATAGAATTTTACTTCCTTGTTGAGTCAGAAAATTGTTAATGGGCCAGTTAGGTACAGAGCTTAACAGCTATTCTGCAAAAAAATTACGATATCTCCAAGGAAATGAAACAGTCTTTAAGAAGTCAAGTGTAGAAATATCTTCTGAATAAGAAATTAAGAAGTTTAGAAGGAAAAAGACCGAATTTGTATAGAACCCTTAGAGGATTAGAAGAGCGAGCTTATCTGTAAAAGCTTATGTGATACATAAAAAGAGGCTGTGTAGATACAGCCTAAGCTATAGGGTATACAGAAGACTGCAACCACAGGAAACAGGAGGAAAGAATTTTTTTTTATATTTGATCTTGATACAAAAAGCTTAAGCACTTGTAACTTTGTCGGTTTTGGATGCTGTACAGAGAAATCCTTTTGTTTGGATTGTAAACAGCTTGAGAGTTAAATGTGATTTCAGTGGTAACTGAACTCCAAGGCAGCGGAGAATCTGAAGCACAGTGAACTGGCATTTCAGCTTAGGTAATGCCCAGCATTCGCGCACAGGCAAAGTGCATTGAATCTGTACGGAGTGGCCTGAGAGAAAGTGTCACAAAAATCAGGAAAAGCTTTCTGACAGTAAGGAAACTGCTGTGATGGCGATAAAATGGTAGGGGAGACACTGAACTGCAGGAATATTAAGGGAGTTAGTGGCAGCTGTCAAGCACAACCTACACCTCGATTAAATAAATTACTTAGCGTCGATTAAAGTTTAGGGGTCCAATATAAAGAGGTGGTATTAAATGACCTGATAGTCATTTCTGGTCTTAAATGCAAAATCTTGAAGTCTGTAAAGTATGTAAAAATGCTATCAAATTAGAACAGCATTTACATATGAATTGGAAATACCCATTAGAGTGAAATACCCGTTCAATTTATAGAGGCATAGATGACTCTGTAAGTACAAGGCAGTGAAATACCATATTTCACAGCTTTGTGGAGAGTCTCCTTTAAAACTCTGTTATATATCGCCTGAGAGGTTTAATTGCTGATGGATTCTAGCAGACTCTTCTAGAAAGAGTTGTGGTGGTAAAACCCCCTCAGCTAGGCAGAACTTCATTTTAACACCACTCTGGTTTACAGAGGCACCTCTCAGAGCTGTCACGATAATTCACAGCTTTCCTGTCCACCCAAAACAAGACAGCATTTGCTCTGCTTCCAGCGCTGTAGAAAGCTTCAGAAATGACACTGAATACTACCAATTGCTCAGTAGTTCAGTGGCAATCACAGCTGAAGGGGTTTTTACTCCTCGGTTTCCACCCACGCCTGCTCATTTCTGGCCCCATATTATTATTCTTCCCCCAGCCGTACCAGCACAGCTATTCATGGAGCTCCCCTGCAAACTGGGACAGTGAGCTGAGCCAGAGTTAAAGCAGTTTTATGTCCCTATGTGGTGCTGCCCACCTGAGCTCTCTAACTTGGTGCAAGTCCCAAACTGCCAGCCCTCCCCACTACGTGCTGGCCCCAGCTCTGTGTTCCCACCCCCTCTGTGCAGGCACATGTAAGTGAAGCCACTCAGGGAGCTAGGCTGGGGAACTCATCTGTCTGAAAACTAACCTGGCAAAACAAACAGAAAGCATGGGGCATGGCACGGAGATCCGGTGTTACACTATGCTTTTGGATGGGAAAATTGATTTTTTCCTGATTGAAGTTGCTGTCCTGGATGTCACACCATGGGCTGGGAGTGAGGGACAAAACACTTTAAGGCTCCTAAGTGTGGTCTCTGAAGTCTTACATTGTGAAACTGCCACCTGCGCTTCCTACCGCAGCTTCAGAATAGCTTTGAAAAAGAGTGCTAATTCCCTTCATAAAAGTGCCTGTGCTCTTCTTTGAACATCTGAGGCTACCTCAAAGGAATGAAAGGTCTCCCCACGGTTAATCCATTTGAAGAAGACAGTCTTGAAGTCTAGGCTAGTTCAACACTTGTGGCCTCAGGCCTCAAAATTAACATCTGGTTTCGGGATACACGTGCTTTGCGCTTGGTGAGAAACAACCGAGTGGCAAGTGCCTCCTGGTTGTGGGTACCCCTTGGACAGAGGAGGGGAGAGGGTATTGTTCCAAAGCCTCCCAGCAGACTTTGCCTAGTCACTTTTTATGGAGGGGTAATATAACAGAATTTAGGGGAAATTTTGTTTTGAAAGTTCAGGAGCTTGCACAAACTCCATTACTCTCTGAAGCAGCTGTCTAGTTTGTGGCAATGAGCAATTCTTTGGGTCCTCTACTCCGGCTTTTTTTTTTTTTTTTTTCTCTTTTAAGTTTGCTTTACAACACCACCTTCGAGGAAGTTTACTGTGGTATACTGAGGCGCTGGCTTCATTTGGATAACGAATGTTGAAATAAAGTATTTTTACCTTTGATTATGGAGAACACTATTGAAAAGTTTATGATTTTATGGCAGTTGTTTTCAAATTATTCTCAACCTATAACTTTTAATACTTAATACTGTAATACCTTTCATACTTAATATTTACAAACTTTTATAACGTATAGCTTTTAACTGGCCAAGAATTGAGTTTTGGGATTTAGAGGAAACTGAAATGGAGACCTTACTAGATTGTTTTAGGCAAACACAGATGTTGCTGATATTTACACAGTTTCAGTGATCTCAGTAACGATTCACCATCCAATCAATGATCCAGTAGTGGACATTACAGAGCTATATCAAACAAAAGTATTAAGTAGAAGATGCTTATTTTTATATACGTTCTTAGTCAAAAGCTGAGGACAAGTGTCTAGTCTGTATACATCAGTTAAAATTAAGTTAATTTCTTGAGTAATTTACAATCCAGAGTTTCCACTAGTTCAAAATCTAACAATATTGCATGAGAGTGTAGGCTGGGATAATAGTATAACAGTTAATATGCCATCTACTACTTCTAAGGTTTTGGGTTTTTTTATTCTGTAGACTGTTCTTGACTGAGTAATAAACTTCATATTCTTGGCTTTAATTAGGAGGTCATTAAGTGCAAGAATGTTAAACTAGCCTGCACAAAGTTGCTTCCCTTGGCTGCTGCATACCCGTCTGTGTTCACCTTGAATTTTTGTGTGCCTAGAGACAACAGACAGCCAGCTGGCACTGCGATTTGGCTCCTTTGAAAATCTTGTAGCTTCTATCTTTACTCTGCTGCTGCTGCTGCAGTTCTGCCAAATGGAAAGTAGCATCAGGGCTGTTGGGAACTAAATTTTATGTGAGAGGAGCTTGTTTTTAAGAGGGGATTTCCTTCCCACTGGAAAAGTGGATGAATCAATGTTATTTAATTTCCATTCTTGTGCTCTGTGAAAATTAATGAGACAAGTATTTATGAGATTATTTTCGGGGAGGTGGTATTTCTACAGGTACTAACTTGCCAACTATTTGAGAAAATGTTGGTTTTTTTCACTTTCATGTAAGTAACATGGTAACTATTATATTAAACTGATCCAATGATGTATAGTTTGTGTACAGCAGTTTCTATTATACCAATAATACTTTCTATGAGCAAGTCTGGCCCCATTATACAGAAGTTTTATTCTAAATATTGACAATGGATTTAATTATTTCCTGAGGCTGAATTCCACTTCCCTAATGGTCTGGCATCACTCACAATTCAGGTGTATCAGGTTAGCACAGACACCAGCTCTGCATTTGAGTGCACGCTCTCCAGGTCTTCACGCAGCCTCCACGTTAGTTGAGATTGGCTTGAGCCTGGAGCAAACCCTGAGCAAACACTGGCTCACCACATAAGAGGATTCAGGCGCAGGGAGGATTCAGGCAGCGTGGGGTCAGCCAGTGTGAATCATGTGGTACAGCAAACAGAAGTCCACATTCAGAAATTACTCAGGGATATCTGAGAAGGAGCGAGAGAGGAACTGTCATGATGACTTCACTGACTCTGGTTTAGTTTTTCTTAATACGACTGCTGAAGTAGGCTGATGCCAGGAGGAACACAAAGGAAGACTTGTTTGCAGCCAGAAGCTGCACCACGCACTTTTCAAAGGGGAAATGCCAGTGTTTCATTTTCAACTTGCCAAGAAAAATAGGTCTGCTGGCTACTGGTTGGTCTCTTTGCTCATCATAAAGATTTCTTTAGCACGTGAGGTATCTGTTTTTACTTGCCCATCTACTAGTTACACATGAAGTGTCTTTTATAAGAATCGTGCAGGGGTTGAGTGAATATTCTGCCTGCACTAGCAAAGGTCTCTGTTCTGGTTCCCTGTAGTTTGGAGTACTTTTCCATGTGGGATGGCCCCAGATCTTCTATAGCAGCGATACAGGATGCTAGGATTAAGAGACATAACCAACTATGTCAATTATGTGTGAATGAGGCCAAAAAGAAGGAATGGGTAGTATTACGGGAGCTGCTGCTGAAAGGTGAACAAAATGAACTATGTAAGACAGACCTTGTATTCATTAAACAAGATCAGGCCCCAGTAGTAGACATCACAGTTAGGTATGAGAGTAAATCGAGACCTTTGGCGGATGCAGCAGCAGAGAGAGTTAAGAAATACCAACATCCAAAAGAACAAATTCAAGAATTGATGAATACCAATACTATTAAAGTTATAGAATTTCCCTTAGGAGCACATGGAAAATGATATCAAGGCAATCATGAGTTATTAGAAGAATTAGGATTCTCCAGTTCCCAACAGGAAAAGGTTGCTCGTTGTTTATTGAATCCAGTGTCGATTTTCTTCGGTGGATATTGTACATATATTTGCTAGTCAAGCATGGACTATTTTCAGACCTTAATGAATTAATGAATTGCAATTGTATTACTTAATGAATTGTAAATAAACTGATTCTTTCTATCTATCTATCTAAGGTGTGAGTCGCCCCCCCCCCAGGAGAGTGTCAAGGGTGACAAATAGGGAAAAGGGTGAGTGCCACACAATAGGGTTGCAATGGTATGTAGGGACAGTAGTGGGCTCGGGGTCACAATATATCATCTATTGTGCCAGAAAACATTAATTACCAGTCTTTACCTAGGTGGATGGGCCACCTTTACTTAACAGAGAAAAGGAACATGTATCATTTAATACGTGTTTGATAAATAGCCAGGATTTCCAGTGAAAACGGCCCGCAGGACTTACAGCATTATGAATTGGAAGAGTTGCTGGAGGCCTAGGTGTACAGCAGCTCTGCATCCAGAGCTGGGGCCTGGATTTGGATTTCACTCTCTTTCCATGGATGGCTGACAGCGCTTTAGGGGGTAGTGTGTGACTGTCATCAGATGGATGTCTTTGACTCTATTTGCAGTGCCGTATCAGAAATACCAGGCCATGTTCCCTGCAGAAGGCCTCATTGCACAGCGTGTCTCCATAGCTCTGTCATTGCCTGTCAGTTTTGATGTGAATTGATGATCAGTATGACAGAGATCAGTGAATGGTTAAAGAAGAGACTCTAGTTAAAATTTCCATTCTGCTCTTCCCTATATTCCATGATGGGTTTCATACTCATTATAAAGAGCTGCAAGGACGTATTTACAAAGGAAGAAGTGAGATTAAATGATCACAAGCTTAATCACATTATAATTCTCTTCTTGAAACCCATGGTAATTAGTTGCTTTCAGCTTTACCCTTCAGCCACACCTGTATCTTATTTCTTATCTTCTAACTCCCCTAATCATGTCCTCACTGGTTTACCTTGTTGTTAATAATATTAATAATGCTAGTTTTGGTCCTGACTGTGTGAAACATTTATGTTTATCTCTGACTTTTTTCTAATATCCTGATTAGAATACTTAATTTGCAAAATATGTTTTTTAAATCATAAAGTTTTATTACTTTAATTAGGAAAATTAGGAGATTACAGGTGAGATTTAAAGACTCCCCAGGAAGACATACCTGAAAGAATAATTGCTGTTTTGTCCTTTTAATACTTTTCTAGGTGTAAGACTAGGCAGATGAAAAGGAGCAGTGGGACAAGAGGAGGTTGTTAGCTGAAGGATGAAGAGTGTAAAGTAGCAGTGCATGCTGTTCTTAAGTATTTACGGGAAACTTTTTGTTTCTGTAGATATCACTAGAAGTTGTGGCAAACATTTTCTGAAACATTCCTAAGTATGGCCACACAATCAAAAATGCTATCCTTCTGCCCATACTAATATTGTTATTATAATGCATGCCTAATTATGGAGGTCTGTTACGAATTATGTCCTTTTGGTTTTTACTTGTATTGTGTAGGCAGTGCCTTGCTCCCCGTTTCTGAAAGAAAACTGTGCACTATCATGGTATCTTCACATCAATGAAATGTCTGTAAACAAAGGGGTTCTTGTTTGTCTGTGCTTTGCCTCAAAAAGCATCAGGCTGTTGATTGCCTTCCTTTGTCATTTTTTGAACATGAACATCTTCCATGGAGATTTTTGGAAATAGCAGACTGAGGATAGGATCGGCACAACCTCAGGCTCTAATTCCCCGCAGAAGCAAAAAAGGTGCTCTCAGACATGAGGCAATGTTCTCATGCCCATGAAGAAGCATATTTATGTATTCAAATAAAATACTCTGTTAAGCAGAGTAGAACTACATGCAGGGATTGCATCAGTCAATGCATCTGAACATTGCAGTCTGGCATTTTATCTTTATGTGTAGTTATGAACCTCACAAAATATCCTAGAATAGGAATATATATTTTTATTATCAATATGCTTGTGAGCAATAAGAGTATGAGTATTTTTTAGATAGACTAAAATTTGATGCCTTAAACAATTTTTCCTGGTCAAGCAAAGAAAATACTGTTGACTGATACATGTGTTTTGACATTAAAGAGCTTTAAAGTATATTAAAAAAAAAGATTTATTTTTTATTCCTCATAAAAATGTATTCCTTTTTTTGCTCTTGTCTTAGTTATTTTTCTGCACTTGCCCCATGTTAATCTGACTTTTAGTCCTAAGAATAACTGTCTGCTAATTTGGCTAATTTTCTGCTAATGGCAATGCTTCTCTGGAACAAATTGAAAGTCTTCCAAGACACTTAGAGACCCAAGGCCTCAAGCACGTTGAATCTAATGCAGTAAGGATTTCCCCACAAATCCCCCCTTTTGCCTCCTTTTTTCTTGTAAGTGAATGTTTCCTGAAGAGCAAGACGCTTCTCTGAAAGTTAAAATCTATATACACCCACCCCTGTTAAAACAATTTGCATCTCATGCTAATCCTCTCTTCGGTGTGTGGTCTCGTGACCAAGAACACATTTAATTCTTCAGGTTTCCAATTTTAAAGCATTGCCAGCATGCTAGGAAGGCCTCTTGTGATTGCTCATCAATCTCAGTGTGCAAATGCTGACTTTTGAAGCAAATTAACAGCCAGGGAGCTGTGAAATGTGTGTTGTAGTTTCGGAAGGAGAGAGACCAGTTTTCACGTGGCTGATGCTGCTCAGGTTCCCGTACCAGTTTGCTGCCGTTGGTTAGCACACAGTCTATAAGTCTCTAATCGGCCGGATTCTTGCATTAACATCAGAGACGTGCAGTGCTGTTGAAACTCGCACAAAAATGTTAGGGCCTGTTAGAAACTGAGTACAACCAAATACGTGGCTCCCGACTCTAGATGTATCTGGAAAATCTGAACAAGAGGAGATGGAGACAGACTGACAGTGCTGTTCAGATGTTAAAAGCGGATTATACACCATATTCCTGTTTGAACAAGAACCTATCAGCCTGGAATCAATACCTGGGGTTTTTTGCCTACCTTGTGCCCATGAGACCAGCACCACTCACAGGTGCTGTTCAGCTTTCTTCCTCAGGACTGATCTTGTAAACAGGGGCTGTAGAACTGGGCTCTCAATGCGTACCTTACAGCATAACCTTGAACTTTTGGATTCTGATGACAAAGAGGTAGGGAAAAACCTTTTTTTTTTTAAAGCAGGACTCTAAGACAAGCTTATCTAGCTATACCACTCAACTCTCACTTTTTTTTTTTAATGCTAAACATGTAGATTGACATCTAGGAACAAGCAGTTAAAATAGGTCATGTTACTCTTCCATTTAACTTTAGCAAGGCCTTCCCACACCATAAGAGATATCCTTAATGGATGAGCCAGCAGTGTCAGAAGGAAATGGAGCCTTATGCTTGGTTTCTAATCTTTGCTTAAACACAAAATATGTCGAGAGGTATATATATGAATGCTGTCTTCCGAATAATTCAAATAGTATTTTGCCAAATGTGACTGCAGTCCTACTGCTGTACAGGTATAATCTCCCACAGAGTTTATTTCTCTTCCACTGTAGCCTAAGTAATATATAATTTCCATGAACTTCTCATTTCTTGCAGATGCACTTTAAGATATTGGGCTGTATTTGATCAAGTTGCACATTACCTTATTATTGTTGGTCCCTAATTTTGGGACATTAAAACCCCTAGGCTGCAAACTTACCAGTCTGCCAGTGTCAGTGTTACTGACACTATATTTCTGGTTTAATGATTGCTTACCCTATCGCAGCACCATTACTCAGACCCTTTCTGGGCTGATTGCTCTCAGAGCTGTTGCTTTGTAGTGCACAGCACTAAATAAATTGATCTTGTATACACCAAAAGGCAGTGGAATAGAAGATTAAACTGGGATGTGATCATTATATTAATTTCCCAGGGAGGAAGCAGTGAACTTACTTGAATCAGACTGTCTGCTGTTGCTAAGATAATGGCATATGAACAACACTTCATGGTAAAAAAAAAAAAAAAAAAGCAAAAAAGCTAACACATGTGAAAGAATCGGCCCTAGGCACTCGATCTCTTCGCATGATAGAAAGCTATCATCCGTCAACATGATCACCAGGGGGCTACGTGCAATCTTAATGAGCACTTTAACATACTGGTGATGGAGCTCAACAGGGGTGGATTTTTCCACAAAGTGGTTAAAGAAAATGTCCATATGTAAAATTGTCACACCACATTTCCTAAGCCAAATCTGGTTTATCCGGTGCTTCAGGGATGTCTCTGTATATATGTGTGTACATATGTATGTATTGCACAGACAATAACTGATGCTTCTGTTCGTTGTGTATTTAGATTTGCTCCACAGGGCAGGCATGAGATGCTGGAGCAAGTCAGAGTCCAAACTGCCTGACAGCCCTTTATCTTGTTCCATTCAGAATTCTCCACGATTCTTAATAATGAAAAGCTTATAGTGAATAGACTACAAACAGCACAGTTCATCAAAAAGATTCAATAATCTGTGAAGTGAGAAACCTTACTAATCTGGCTTTTTGCAATACAAGCAAAGACAATAATGGATCTTGTTCAAGCAAACACATGATTAAATCTGACAGTGCACATTAAACATTTGATGTGGGAAACAGTCAATACTAATGGAATCCGTTAGTGGAAATGTCCTCCGAAGCATATGGTAGTTGAGATGGATTGAAAACAGTGAAGAGATGGGTACATTAACAATCCGGTACTGTGGTGAATGCTAAAACCCTTCACGAGCAGCAGAAGAATTAGCAAAAATAAAAGAATCACAGACTGTGAATTAATAGGACTTCAGTAAAGACAGATGCTGCATAACTTCTGTTGTTAACGGTGTGTGCAAGAGCTCTGTTTGATGGGAAATGGAACTGCTAGAGAAATCCAGTAAGAGAAATAAATCTGAGTTGAATAACTGGAGGTCAGACCAGAAAATAAACCTAAAGAAAAGGGGATCTGTGCCAGTTCTTTCATAAAGTATTTGTAGTAGCGGTACCATTAAACCTGCTTCAAACAGCATTGTGCAGTGAAGACACTATGCTGAACTAGACAAAATTTAATATTACTTCCAAAAATGGGCTGAACTTCAAATACCTACAAAAGTCCAGTGTTTTTGAAAACTACCTGTCAGTGAAATGGAACAGGTGAGTTTAATGTGTTGGAGTGATTCTATGTTAGTGATTGACGGAACATCCCAGACGTTCACACTCAAGGGCAGACTGATCCTATGCATGAACTCGTTCCTTAAGGTCCAACCCTTTCCTGTTCTCCTGGCACTAAGGAACTGTATCCTGCCAGAGGGGCTACCAGAGAATTGCCTCTTGCATAAAGAAACTGTGAGTGGAAGCAGAAGTCTTCCTTTTTTTTTTTTTTTTTTTTTTGCAGCTATGCCCATTAGCAGGTACAGACACTTTGCAAGCCTTAGGGCATGCATGGTATAGTTTCTAGCTGCAGAAATACATATTTTAAATAATGTATGTATGTTAACAGCTGGTCATATTTGAACAGTTCACTTTCCAGCAAGGGTGAGATGTTTGTTGCTGGTGGTTGAGCCTACAAGGTGCAAACCACCTTCTGCTGCCTGCCTGGCCTGATTACAGACAGCTGCCCCACATCACCTTTACTCCCCTGTTTGCTGCGGCTACATGAGTTGCTTTAGTGAGCCTGCCCAACCGATTCTGTTGCTCACTTACTCAGTTCTTCACCTGTCTTACAGTAATGCATCATTTCAGTCTTATTTTATATGCTCTGAGTCAGAGAATTACCACTGTGTATATAGAGATATATATATTATGAAAGAATATATAGAGGCATAAATATATATATTATGAAAATGAGGTTTACAAATACAGAAGATCATGTGGCTCTTAACCAATACACTGAAAAATCAGAGAGAAATCACAGAAATCTAAGCTGCTAATATAGAGACCAGGAGTTTAGAAATTGTGTTATATGCTTTACTGAGCAAGTTCAAGTGTGGCTGGACATTTTTGGCTCTGAGAAAGTCTATTCCTGTGGTCCAGCCCAAGTTCTCGCTGTGTTCTTGTCTGTCAGGTGTGTTTCATGGGTCTGCAATCAAGTCACTGGAGTTTTGTGATCGTACTGAGCTCTCTGCATTTCCCACCTGACTTAATCGTGCTTCGCTTCCTAGGCCCTGACAGGACATCACTAATTTGTGAGAGGTATACAGATGTTCAAATTCCATCTAAAATAGTCATTTAATGAAGCCTGGGTGGCAGTATATTATCAGTGAGAGATGTGATAAGCTATATCCATGAGGGAACATGATTTTGCCTCTATTGTTATTGCTGATAATTCTAACTATTGGTAAAGTATCATTGAAACACAGATGTCTCTCTGCATATCCCTTGCCGTGGGCACCTTGCAAATTTAGCATCACTCTAGAATGTTACTTAGGTAACATTGCCATCTGGACATTTTGGAGAGACTTACTCACTCCTGAGAAAAAAGTCATTTGCTCCTGAGAAAGCAAGTCTTACTTGTGGAGGCTCAGCTCAGCATCTTTGCAGAGGGGACGGAGGTCCCTAGCTCAGTACCTGATGTGTCTCAGGGCTGTAAATGCAGCCTGCAGAATCGGTCGCATCTCAAAGCACTCACTACGTTCAGTCCTCGTTTATAAACTTTCATGTCTTAACCTTTTATTTTTTAAAGTTCTAATGGTGTTACATCTTTCCAGGGCTGAAGGTCAAGCCTTAAACCAGCCTCCTGGAAGCCTCTTTTGAATGAACTTGTCCTGATGGCTTCTCTTGGGCTGGCTGTTCAAGAGTTTACCCAGGAAAGGAGAAAATGAATCACATCAAAGTCACCTATTTAGACCTGCATTTTATTAGTGTTTAAATCATGCTTTGCATGTTGTTCAGCTCCTTGGAGTTGCTAGGTTTTTCCTGTTTTCAGAACAAATAAAAGGAGGTGTGAGTAACAGTTGTATTATGCACTTTGTAATGATTTTTAAAAATTATATAAGGCCTATTTTGCTCCAAGTTATCCTGACAAAAATCGGGAGTAATTTCTTTGGGGCTAATGAAATTAAAGTAGTGGAAAACAAAATGTAAGTGAAATCAGAATCTAACACAACAAGCTTAAGAAATAGTGGAATAATTAATCACAATAAAAGTGAATCAAGTGTTAAATTTCTTTCACAGTCACTAAAATGGTATTTAAATTAGCATTAGCTAAAATTAAAAAAAACCCCTGTTCTGGATGAGAAATCGCATTGCTTGCAAGCTGCTTCACAGGGAGCCATTGTATATGCATTCATCTGAAAGTGACTTGCTTCTACATTCTACTTCCATCTTCCTCTTTAAATTACTTTAGTTGAAATTCTCCATAAAATTAAAATGTGTTGTTAAAGTGGGGATTAGCAGTGCTTGCTGCAATATATTTGATTCCCTATTAGACTCCCTTGAACCTAGAATACTTATAGCAATGAAAAGACTTCAGATTTATGCCACCTTCAGTCAGAACAGAATCTGAGTTTGGAAAGCGTGATTTTGATGTCATGTAACTTTCTCATTCATATTAAGGGATGCTGATGTCTCTCAGGCAGAGAAGACCAACTCAGGCAAGACTATCAGTGCTGTTATGTTATGGAAAGTCATTTGTGTTTAATGTGCTTTTGAGATGTAGCGTGGTCTTGTTGCAATCTTTCCTACTTTGAGGCCCTCAGGCTGCTGGAATTCTTTGTGTGTGGTTCAGCCACGTCTCTAATTTTTGTCATTTCAAAGCAGCTGGGGAGCGGAGCACTGGGAAGAGGGTCCCCCATGCCAAGAGGGAATTGTTCAGCACAGGGCTTTGCCAGTGCTGCCACTAAGTAATAGCAGATGGAAATTGCAGTGGGAGAGCTGGGAGATGAGAAAAGTGCACAGCAGAAGAGCGCGGCGGCATCTGGGTAGATATTATTTGGGGGATGGGAAGAGCTGGGCTGAAGATGCTGTTGGGTTGAGTTGCTTGAAAGTGTGGTGGCTGATTGCAGCTGTAAGAAGCGTTTTTCTTTGCTCCCTTTCACACATCTCCCAAATTGCCTAGCGCTCATTCCAAGGGCCACCGCTGCTTGGTGGGAATGGAAGACTATTTCAGAGACAAATGACTTTATCCTAAAGCCAAGCGTTCTGTGGATAGCAAGAGACAGTCAGGAGTGAGAGCTTCATAAATTACAGAGGTAGCTAAGCATATACATTTTATAATGGGCAAGGATCTTGCACTCAGTTATCCAGTAAGCACGACTGTGTAATTTTAAAAAATGCAGTAACATGACTGCATTTACCACCCTGCAGCCTGATTTCAAGTCACTTCATGATGCAACTTATATTTTGGAGAGTGGTATCAAGTCCATGTACATTTTTCAAGTTGAGACAGCTTGTGTGGGATTCATCTCACCTACCTTTGTAATTCCCAGTAATTAGGCTCTATCTGTAGTCAGAGGAAGCAGAGTGAAACCTCTGGATTGCATTTATCTGCTCATAAGATAAAGTGAGTTGTTCTCTCAAGCAACTTGTTTTCCCCTACTGACTACAGGCAACCCAGAGGACAAGCTTGCTCTTACAGTTGAAATGTATTCTACTCACATTATACCACATCCTTAAGGAAAAAGTTATGCCCCTGCTGCCTCAATATCTTTCCTTCACATTATTATGCATAGAAGTATTTTCACTGTGAGGGATCCTGCATCAGCCAAAACTTTGAGGTAGAACTGCACCACCTCTTGTATGAAGGGATCAGTCAAAAGCTTCTCAGTCTCCACAGGTTGGGTTTTAGGGCACAAAGTCCAAACTAGAACAAAACCCCTCCCATATGGTTGGTGAAGCACTCTAAGTGAAAAAGATGTAAAAATAAAATCACCCCTCCTCAGCAAATTTTTGAAGGCTGGGTCCATTTCCTCCAGTTTTGTTTTCTCTTTTCTACACCTCTAACCCCCCCCAAAAAGAGCAAAACCGAGGCCACAAGGATTTTTCTCACCAAGTCCATCCAGATTAAAAACAGAACAATCAGCCAAAATGGTGTAGGAAGCTTATTTGTTTGGCTTTTAGGTGCTTGATGTCTGATTACAGAGCATATGTAAATCTTTCATATTCCATGGCCATTGAAATGTGATTACTTCGTCTTTTATTGCTTCCTTCTCAGATCGATGTTTTGCTTGTTTAAAGACAGGAACAGCCTGCACAGATAAAGTTCATGTATAGGGAATTAAAGAAACTGAGTCTGAGATTGCTATAAATGAATGGTGTCCTCATTATGTGTTTCGATTTTCTGTCCTACTGTATGTGAAACCTTTGTCTCCCTGCAGAGGGAGTTCATGGTGTGGAAAAAGCTAGCTAACATTTAGCAATTAAAAACTGAATTGCCGGTAAATAGACAGAACTTTGAAAATCATAAACAGATACTTGAGCATTTAACTGTTAGCAGAATTCCTTTTCTGGGTAAGCACATAATTCTGTCTGTATTACCTTGTGCCCGAGAGCATAAATAACCTCTCACATCATGCAGTTATTAAATAACTATTACATCATAGCATTTCATACGCTGTCAGTAGTAAGTTAAAACTTCCTAATATGTATCACAGAGGTAATGAAAAATCAATACTGACTACATTATAACCAAAAAAGTCCTTGCAGATGGCTCCCAGGATCCCCGGGATATCATGACTCTATGCACACAGCTGCCTCTAGTTTTCTCTTCTTTTTGTGTCTGGTGAGGGTTCTTTTTGTCAGCTGGACCCCCAAAATTTGGAAAGGAAGAAACATGGTTTCATGAGGCAGAGGAGGTTTTGTATCATGCCATTCATTAAGTAAGGGTAGGTTAGTCTTTAGGTAGACCCTGCATTTCCCCTGTAAGGAAGCTTCTGACCTCATGCATTGCCTTATCCGTGTGGCTGGAACCCATGCCAACATTCCCTGACAGAGCCCTGGGTTTGACAGGGGCAAACCAGGAGGCCCAGCTGCACACATCAGGACAAGCACAAATTGGAGAGAACAACAGCAATCTCAATATAGTTAACAGCATATCAACTTGCAAATTAGAGGTGGAGTAAAATATATTTTGTGGGAATAAAAATTGATGGGAAAGCCCCATACCCTCAGCCCACACAGTATCTTACTGAATGCAAAAATTGTTATCAGTTTCCTCCTGAAAAAAAACAACCAAACCAGCAGGTTTAGACATATGTATGTATATCTGGCTAGAAGCTTCTGAAAAATTTTCCCCAAAGCTTGGCTGAAACATGCCAAAAACTTTTCCAACCACAAGAAAAACATAAACAAGCAAAACCCAGTTTTGAGTGAAGCAGATAGTTCAAATGAAAGTGGTAATTCAATCCCAAATCTGATAACCAGATTGATGGAAACTTTTCAAGTAAGTCTTCTGGTGAGAATGGGCTCAGGCAACCCACCGGGGTCGTAACTTCTCCCTGAACTGCGCTGGCCCCGGCTGTGCAGTAACATATGGCAGGGAAGAGGCATAAGGATGAAAGGCTCCTTCCAGGGTGAGAGTGAAAGCAATAAAACATGGAACCAGGCACACTTCGCATTTGCAAGATAGGAGGATAAGGGAAGCGTGGAGTCTTATTTCCACCATGCACCATGCAGCGGATTGCCATCCTCCCTGGGTAGCAAGGATAACACAAGTCTCAGCTCTTTACCAGAAAAGTTCAGAAGCCACAGAGCAACATCGTGTTTCTCAGTTTTAGGCAGCCACCTAATCACCATTTACTCATCTGAGGTGGTTGCCAAATTCCTTCTGAGGGACTACTTAGGGAGTTTTTCTCCCTGGATATAGTTTTTGTGAAAGCAACACACAAGACTAATTGCAAAGTAATAAAAGCTGGAGACTGAAACAAAACTTTATGAAGAAGTTGAAGAAAATTTTGTATTTTGGTATTATTTTTGACAGAATAAATCCTGGGTAAGCAAACGTAAAATGAGCTTATGTCATCCTGAATATAAGCATTTACTGCAGTGATGTTGATTATCATGTGTTCATTTGCACCGGGCTTTCCCACTTGAGCTGCATTTTGCAGAAGACCCCTGCACATGTTTGTTAGCTGGGCTTGGAACCAGCCTGAGATAGAGCTCTTCTCCTCTGATGGATGGGCTCTTGCAGGCATCTGCTTTCTGTGTTGGCATCCCACAAATGTCAAGGCAAGGTCACACAAACAGCTTGGGGTTTGTATTTTAGCAGGTATCTGGGGCCCAGCATGTGTGAATATTACCTAGACTGAACAGGTCGATGTCTCTGCTCTTGAGACAAAATGGAAACCCTGCTATAAAGGGAAATCAGAGCTGTTTTGGAAATGCAGAGATGAATAACAATATTACTGCCATTTCTGCTGCTGTCTAGAAAAGGATGTCTCAGGACTTCCCATGACGACATCCAGACGGCTTTGAGCAAAAAGAAATCCCTGGGTGGTATGCAGAGGAGACCGAAGCTGATTTGTGGTATGCAGAGGAGACCGAAGCTGATTCGTGGTATGCAGAGGAGACCGAAGCTGATTTGTGGTATGCAGAGGAGACCGAAGCTGATTCGTGGTATGCAGAGGAGACCGAAGCTGATTTGATCATTGAAAGAGAAAATAGATATGGAGAGGGAGGCTGGGAGCAGCTGGCATTGGAAATGGGAGAGGCAGCCCGCAGACACTGCAGTGCCATATCAGCATTGAACACTGTGGTGACAAGCGGTTCAGCTCAAGGTGGCTACTAAGCATTTACTCAGTGTCTTAGCAGGTTTTCAGTCCCGGTTTCATTCTTAGTGCTACCTATGTTAATTAGTTTAAAGCTAGCTTGGCCCCGTTAACAAAGGCTGCATCTGTAGAAGCAACTGCAATATCGATCAACCTGGAATGGGTCTATGGGAGCTGGAGACCAGATAAGGCTGAGCCTGGCTGAGAAAATCGAGACTGAGATGAGAAGACTAGAAGGTGAGGCCAGGGGTGGATGAGAGAAGAAATCTGGTGCAGAGGAGAACAGACTGGAATGGGCAGTGAAGAGATGCTCTCCGATTTGGTGTGATGCAGTAAATGTGCGATGCACGCTGAGCAATGCAGAAAGCGCAAAACATGAAGTAATTCCTCTGTCAGTGATCACTGCTCATCCGAGGCACCGAGCGCACTCGTGCCCTGTGAAAGGAGCTGCATATGTGCATGTAATGAGAGGCAATGTCACAAAAAGTGCACAGAAAGAGGCTTCGTGAAGGCTGCACAGGGAGTCTCAATAACAGCCTTCCCTGACTTTGAAGCAGAGTTGTCAACCGCTCTGTCTGTTGTCACGGGTTTTTCTGTGCATGAGAGAAGCTCCTGTAGATTGTCAAGTAAGAATATGCTAAGTTTTTGGATGTAAGTGAAAAATTCTGGATTAGGGTGGATTTCTATACCTTCCATAGCACAGCATGGGAAACCGCTTGCACAACAAATTTTTGGTTTGTTTAATTTTTTTCCTGGAGGAGTCCCATATTGGTACAGGGTAGAGGCAGAATGTTACCAAAAGTGGCTTACTGAATGGGAATAATATAGGCAAATTTGCTTGGTGAATAAAAGCCCCATTGCTCTAGAAGTCAAATCCTTTTTTCTCTGATTTTTTTGGGGGGAGAAGGAATTCTTGATCTGTTCACCTTCTAAAACATGCGTTGTAGTAGGAAAGACAGAATATGCCTTTCTCACATAACTTTTTTTTTTAACATGGTGAATTAAATCTGCTGATCAATAGCCCTCTGAGTTCAATAGATAGATATGATCTTTATCGTTTGGCTGAGGTGCTAAATGCAGAATTCTTTCACTGATATTAGCACAGTTAATGCAGATAATCTGCTATCTACTACCTAATAATCTGCTATCTACTACCTAATAATCTATGTGAGAGTAAAACCTGATCTGATGTTACACATAACATTAGCAATATGAAGAGGTGTAACATTCAAATGAAATAGGAGAGTGCTTGAATGCCAAAGGAAGTGTGGTGTATATAATAGAAAGTATGGATTTTCCCCCTACATTTCTAAAACTTCCATGACAGGCAGTGTCATATAAAAGTTCTGGCCTTTGTCTCCAAGTATTGGCTATGTGAAAATTCAGCTAAATATGTTGACATACGCAACACCACTGCTGGCTTCCACCTGCCTTGGGAAAGCCTGGGCAACGTGTTGACAACACCTAATTTATTAACGTTATCTTCCTGTTCCCTCAGGGTGGCCAACAGGTTTCCTGCAGGCAACCTCCTACTCCTTCTCAAATGGTTGTTCTCTCTGCTCCACAACATCAGCCAAAATTCTGTAGCCAGCAGGATGACTGCCAGCAACCTTGCCGTCTGCAGTGGGCCAAATCTGCTGAGCCCATCCAAGGGCCACCTGCTCCCACTGGAATTGTTGGGGGAGGTGACTGAGAAGGTACACTGTATTCATCAGCCAGCCTAAGCCTTGTGGACCCATCAAAGCTTTGCTGTTCAGAGGTACCTTGCTGCCTGCTCTCTTGAGCAAATCCTTGTGGAGCAGCTTCCTGAGAGAGCAGCACCACAGCTGCAGCTTTCTGTGCAAAAGCAAGGGTCAGGAATGGGAAAGGCTGTTTGGTCTGGTTTCAGCCACCTGGCTTGAAAACAATGGTTTGATGTTGCGCAGGTGAAGGGGCTGTTGGAGTTTCTCACAGAGGACTGCAGGGAAATCTTTGGGCAGAAGATGGCTGGCCTTCTAACGTCCCTCAGCCAAGGAGTCTCCAGCAGCCATTGCCAGCTCCACAGATAGGAGGGTGGACTGAGAACCATTTCTAGGCTGGGCCTTCTGGTCTTGTTCATTAGAGTGTTAATAGAGAGAGCTGCTGAGGGCTCAAGACTTGACAGTGGGATTTTCCTACGGGAAGACTTCCCGCAAGTTCAGAGTGACAGATTTCACAAAGAAAACTTCAGAGCTGCTGTTCTGCATCTGCCCTCGCTTGCCTATCAAGCAGATGCTTTGAGAGCAGTGCTCTTCCCTTGACATCATTTCTGGCAGGGCTGGACATAGAGTATTGTTTGGTCCCGCTTGTGCCCTGGCCTCTGTTTGGCCTCTGCCTCTCAGGGCAGGAATGGTTTACCCTTCAAGATGAGCTGAAGCCTGAGGACCTCAGCTCTGCCTTCCATAACCTGATGGCTAAGATGGTATTTTTCCAGAATCTTTCCATTCAGTTCAGCAGATATAGCAGAAAACAGGTACAGGTCTTTTGGCAGGTTTTTCTTTAGTTGTTTTTCACTTCCAAGAAGTCACTTTGCTGCACAGGGTTTTCTTTCTAGACCTGCATTTGGAAGAGCAAAGTGGCCATGAAGGAGAAGCAGATAAGGAGCATCAAGATGAAGCACGTCAGGTCACACCACCCTCTCTTCTCCAAGGAGCAGGGGGAGATACAGTGGTGGAAAACAAAACAGCCAAGGTATATCAGGTCCACAAACACTGTAACAACCTGTCTCATGCATGAGGGTAGTTTCTGACGTAAAGCTGCAATGTATAGGGGCTTCTCACCAGGCATAGAAAGGAAATTTGCTCCAGTGTCTACCGTATCTGCAAAAAGCAGGCTAGTGCTTTCTTCTGCATAAGCAGTGGCTTTCCTTCCCTTAGCTAGAAATTCCTATACTGAGACATAGCTTTCTCCACTATGGACACAGGATCCAGCAGAAACAGAGTCCAAGTAGTGCCTCTTCCTGACATTAGATCAATTGTATGTTTGGGTGGGTATTTTTCCCCCAGAATGGTACATCATAAGGAAAAATGGAAAGATTGTTTGTCATATGCACTAGGCATGTGGTGATAAAACGAAATACCTCTAAGACATCACATAGGAAAAGGCAGTTTTCAAGAGAAAAGCCTCCCAACTCAGCAGGTGGTACTGCTGCCAAAGGGATATCCACAGAACTATTTCTTGGGAGAACAGAAAAAATCCTGGCAGAAAGAAGCTGGCAAGCCTTTCCTTGCTCTCCTTTCCCAGCATCTCTCAGAGCTCATGCTCCAGGCTGAATAGCCTCCAATTAACTGTGTCACACCCCCGCGTGAAAATTGTGTTCAAAAGCAAGAAACAGTTGGTCCTCTGCAGAGAAGGTACCGTGCATTTGTGTCTTTTATGAAAGGACTTCATTCTATCTGTAGACTAAAAACCTCCGAAGGAGCGGGCAAGGTCACCCATCAGTCTGCAGCTTTGCAAAAGTTCAGAGTAAGGCTGGTGTGGGTTTGCCATTGCACTTTGTGCTATGATCCCCTTGGAAATTGCTCAGCTGAGCTGTCCTGTCAGTAGCTGTCACCTTCAGAAAAGTTTAGCGGAGATCCTAGTTCATCAGAGCTTCACGGATTCTAACTTGGGATGGTGCAAAATGGGGATAATGCAAACCAATCCAAGTGCTCTGATATTAAGAGCTAAGGTAGAAATTTGGCACACAGTAACTTACTACTCCAGGTACTTAACTGTTAACTTCTACATTTTCTTTGTAGGTGCCTGTAGCTTTGCTTTCAATCACTCCAGAAATCAAGGCTCCTATGTCTTGAACAACTGGAAAGCTTGTCAGAGCCAAGAAGGTAAAATGAGTTAGCTGTGATTAAAAGAAGAATCAAGTTTATCATGGCTTTACCTAACTAATAATAACATTGCATGGGAAGATTTTCAGGCCCTTCCCAGGGAAACAAAGCCCAAACAAACAGAAAAAGAAGACAGACCTGTGAAGATGGGAGCAAAAGCCAACTAGACAAGAAGGAGAAAGAGAGAAAAAGAGCTTTCAGGGGTTGGCCATTGAAAAAATCCAAGAAGGCTTAGAAGAACAAGAAGCCCAGGTGTGTAACAGACTCTGCTGTTCATCTTTCAACACTTTGACGACTACTCTGAGCATATTAAATATTTCCATGGTGCACAAAGATGGCCTCAGATACAAAACATGCACCAGTGTTTGGGAGAAAATGTATGTCTGGAGAAAAATACCACTCCAAATTTTGGAGTTTTAATTTTGCACTTGTTGAAGCTCTGCTTGTACAAAGATAAGCAGACACCCCGACAAGGTAATGTGGATCATAATTTTTAGCTCTTTGACCTAATCTCTAAATGAAGAGGCAAAGTTCCGCTTTTTTGTTTGTGTCAGTTGGCAGTCCTAGCGAGGGCTGGTGTTGTCTGAATCTCAAATGCACAGCAAGTAGCTTTAGACATGAAGATATTGGCACTTCTTAAAAAAGGTCATATGTCCCTGAGATAATTTAGAGAGAGAGGGGAAAAAATAAAGATAAAAAGATAGAATAACCGAGGGCCTGCGCAGAAGGGATCTAATGTGGTGCCTTTCTATTCTTTTTCCCTGCACTGCCACTAGAGAGAAAAGCAGTCCAGGCTGGCTCAGTACAAAGGGATCAAACCAGACCTCTCAGCATGGTATTTTGCAGAAAGCGGGACACAAGTCCTGGAAGCAGCAGTCCCGGCCAGCTCAGCGGCTCTGCCCAAGGGAGTGTGATTTGCCTCTAAAACCTGGGTTTCCAGAAAGGGACAGCGGGGGATGCTGCTGCTCAGGTTTTGGAAATGGTTACGTGATAGCTACCCCAGGGCTGCCTCTTGAGCCCTGCAAAGCGGCCCTGTGGGCCCTGTAAAGCTGTGTAAACCTGCAGTTCTCTGAGGTTATCGCATGTGTTTAGAAGGGGCCACAGCAATCCCGTAGTTGCTGCCAGCAAGTTTTCTCTTCTGTGCTATGAACAATTCCTTTTACATTGTGTTTCCCAAAGAAAAGGGAACAGAGTCACACCTAATCCTGCCTTTATGATCCTGTTGGTCCTTTTGGACTCTGTCATTGTAGGTGCAGATTTATATTTACCGGTGGGAGGCTGAGCTCCTGCTGCTCCCACCACTCCAGGGCATCCCTGCCACCACCCTAGATCCATCCCATGTGAAAGGGAAGAAGTCCCTTGAAGGACACCTCGGGTGCGAGGGCAGCGCTGAGTCCCGTGCTACCTGTCCTCCACCTCCAATGGGGAGGGAGCAGTGGGTGCAGAATGTGTCCACCCTGGCAGGAGGCTTTGCTGTCTGTTTCTTCAGCCCCATGAGCACATGCCCACCAGCTGGCAGAGCTGAGAGGTAGCTCCATGATCCATGGAGAACACTGTGGAGCTCGGTTCTTCAGCACTGGATCACGTCTTAAAAATTATTTGTCAGACTCCTTCAAAAGCAATTACTAAAGAGATTAGGACCTGGACATATTTTCCATTTCAGGATTGATTCTAGTCATGGTACAGTTGATTCCATAGCTTTTGAAAGAGTTGAAACAGCATTTCTTGGCCAGGTCACCAAAGAGGCTGGTATATTCAGTAATTTATCTGAATTGGTCCCTACTACCTACCTTGTAATTGTGTCCATAACTTGGGTCAGTCAAAGGTTTTTCTGTAAAATAAATTCATACAGCTGTTTCAGGGGAGATACACCCAACTGATGTAGGATTTATTTCCAATGCATTGAACTCTGCAGACATATGGATCTTGAAACCTCTCCTGGTTTCAGCTGGGACACAGTTAATTTTCTTTCTAGTAGCTGGCACAGTGCTGTGTTTTGGATTTAGTATGAGAACGACGTTGATAACACCCTGATGTTTTAGTAGTTGCTAAGCAGGGCTTACACCAGTCAAGGACTTTTCAGCTTCCCCTGCTCTGCCGGGTGCACAAGAAACTGGGAGGGGGCACAGCCAGGACAGCTGACCCCAACTGGCCAAAGGGCTGTTCCAGACCATAGGATGTCATGCTCAGTACAGAAACTCAGGGGAGTTGGCTGGGCGGCCACTGCTTGGGGACTGGCTGGGCATTGGTTAGCG